>VUQS01010952.1:20936-33699 GCA_015108495.1 Heterochromis multidens
GTGGTCATTTTTAAAAAAAAAAAAAAAAAAAAAAAAAAATTGGCAGCGGCTAAAATGCTAATGTTATGTCTTCAAAATGCAGAGTCCAGAAATCAATGGGTTATGTCACCGTGGCTACAAAAGTTGTGTGCTTTTCTCTACTAAGAAAAGGACTATGGTCAAAGCTTCACATTCGCATAGCTTCACTGTTGTTTTGTGTTTTGTTGTATTTGTCTGTTTAGTGCTGTTGCAAAAATTCTTTATTTAAAAAAAAATACAATAGTAGAGCGACAATGAACACATAGGAACAAATGTTTAGCTCCTTACATAATATTGAATGAAATCACCCACCTGTGCCCTCCATCCAGCACTGTCATATCTAATAGCTCCATGGACTTGAGCTTCAGCTTTTGGTGATACATGCTCTCCAGCTCGGCCATAGTGTGCAGGTGGGACTTCTTCAGTTCTTCCAGCTTGTTGTAGTACTCCTCGTTGGAGAAGAAGATTTGACTGAGGTCGAGGCGGTCTCCTGTTGCTCTATAGTTGCTCATCATGCAAGGGCCTCCCTTCCCAAGGTAGTCCTCGTCACAGTAATCAGAGCCTGAGTCCTCATACTCCATCTGAAATAGTCACAACCTCATACTCCAATCAGCAGCCATTTTATATCTAAATATTAAAAGTGACCTATATAGACTGCACATATACACTGCCCTGCAACAGACTGGTGACCTGTCCAGGGTGTACCCTGCCTCTTACCCTATAGCAGCTGGGATAGGCTCCAACCCCCCCACAACCCTGAATTGGATAAGCGGAAGAAGATGGATGGATATATACACTGTTCCAGTGGTGGATGCTCATATTAAATGTGACCAAAGTTTCAAATAATGAGGTCAATATATGTACAAGTAATCCCTGAGAGCCAAAAGCTCAGACTGCTCTAAATGCTCTGTTTCTGATAGTTTTTTTTTTTCTTGGCTCTGTATGATGTCAGTGAGAGGGGATATCCTTATCTCATCAACACAGCTGTGGCTGTGGGTACAGATGCCCCTCCCAGCTGCTGTTCATATCTTTTGTTCGCAAATGGCAGCCAATCATGAGAAAGTTTGCTGAAAAGGGTGGTTTTTAAGGGAGAGGAGCTAAAACAGCTTGTCTCAGACAGAGGATGAACTGAGGGGCTGCATCAAGGTCCAGTATAAGATAAACAGGTAATATCTCAGCTGTGAATCATGCAAAGCTACTCTAGCAGAGTCCATGAATGAAAATACAGAGCTTGAAATGAACAGAATAGGTCCCATTTAGACAACTTTTTGAAACAATATATGTTTGGACTCACTATATTAAATGTTGCATGGAATAAATATACTCATTGTGAAACTGTCAGACTGATCTATTTTATGCTCTTACATCTTCAAAGATATTGGCTTAACCACCATTCTTTCAGCACTCCTCCAGGACTAAGCCTATTATGCTGCCACAGCAGCGACATTGGCCATATGTTGGAGCCCAAAGGGCAGACACACAACCTACATCAGGTGTCTGCCTCCACTGCTTCTTACATAATTATTAGCTATTTATCAAGTGCTTCACTGAAACAACTGCTACAAGGTCCTTCATGGAAGAACAGCAGGAGATAAGTGAGCATGGGATTATACACTCAATGTGACATCTGGTAATCTAGCCAAGATGAAAGTCCAAAAATAGTATGCTAAACAAATTAAACAGATCAAATCCCTTCCAAGACACAGACTGACCTGAAACTGTCAACAGCCTGTTGGGATCAGATGAGAAACTGTGTGGGGCTTGCTTAACAAGCAAAGTCAAGTCTGAATAACAAGAGAGGAAAAATCCTTAAATCCAAAAACAGTGTCCCGATTCTACTCAATTCAGACAGGCAGTGCTGAGTTAAAGTACTTTAAATTTATAAAGACAAACTGAATATTTAAAATACAAGGTCTCAAATTATAATATGCTGAAGATCCCAGAATCAATAAAGTGTAAAGAATGTAAAGGTCTGTAGTGAATGAGCGGAAAGTCTATCTTTGTGCCAAATAACTGCATTACTAAAAATGCAAAAAGTTTGTCAGAGCAAAAAAATTACATTTATTATCGTTTTACAACATTTATGCCTGAATTACAGTGACTTACGTCTTAATTGTTCTCCAGCATGTAAATAATTCACTTTCTGTGTGGTACGCCACCGCTGAGGAAACATCTAAAATATAATCAGTGTTCAAAGATTGTACTGCTGCTTGACTTGCACTGTCTGCTACCTGTAAAATTATCAGGCGTGTGGTTAAACCTACAGCAGGGATACGGCTCATTTATATCAATAAAAGGGGCTGTCAGGCTGATTATTAGGGCATTTTTAATCAACAAGCTGGTGTTATAATGGATATTCGGAATCTGTACACCAGCATCAAAACTCAGTAAAGTTAACATTACCTCTTTCTCGTAGTCCCGGTTGTCGATGTGACCTGTAACCGTGTACGGCAGGACTCTCTCCCGCTCGTACGAAGCTAACGGCGCTTTGGTGTGCGGGTCTACCGGCGTTTTCAAACACGAGGTAACCAGAACGTTTTTCCGGTGGGCATTCGCCATGTCTTTGTAAAACTAGCTTTCGTTTTTTTTTTTAATAAGTCACTGTCACAAAATCACTTGTAGTAAGTGAACTAAGTACAGAGAACAAACTCACTCTCCATCTGTACCCAGTCAGCAAGTAAGCTCCTTAGCAACAGAGAAGCTTGGTTGGGAGGGAAGTGACGCAAAGTGGTAGGAAATGAAAAACCATGGGATCCATACAAATTAAAAGCATCTGAATTTGTGAAATAAAATACATAAATGAATAAACAAAAGAAAGAACTTTTGTACAGTAATTACCTTAATATATTCATTTATATCTGTGAATATATATATAAAACCACAGAGAAATATCCACATCCATATAACATATGGACAGTAAGAGACATATGGGGAAATGAATCCTGCTGAAGTACCCTCACTAATACTCAGTCTGCATTTCCAGTCCCTCTGAAATAAATTAATTTCAAGTCTAAAGAACATCTGTTTAAATCTTAAGCACTTTGCAGGAGAGTAATGTGTAGTAGTGGTTTACACATTTGCTTGGCAAGAAAAAGGTCACTGCCAAAGACACAAATCCCTGTTTGGGGCTGTGTCAGGAAGGGCATCCAGTCTAGAGCTCTGCCAAACCAAACATGTGGAGCTACCTGCTGTGGTGGCCCCTTGTGACAAGTGAGCAGACGAATGTAGCTTACTTCGCTGATGAGTACTGCCATCTGTAATGAACCGGTGATGTACTGTAGACTACTTACAAAAACCAGTTAGAATACTTCATAATTATTATTGAGACTTATCCTTTCTTGTCTACTTTGCCTGATGGATATTTAACACCAATGCCTTTATTTGATTAAGTGGTGGAATTTAGAATTTATTATTCTTAACTGTACTCTTGTGTGTGTAAGTTTGCCAGTTAGACATATGGAAGGTACAGGTATCTGCAATGCTTTGATTATATTATAACAGACGCCAGACAAAAGGCCAAGATGTGAAGGTTCAACTTGCTTTAAAAAAAAAAAAAAAAAAGAAGAAAATCACACAGGCAGGAGCTGAGTGTCAACAAAAAAAACAAGCTGTCTTTTATTAAATTATGCAACATAACTACTACAACAGAAATCTGAATAGACTGATAACAGAGTCCTCTGATCCCTTGCAGTGCGAGCAGGCTTAGTGACAGAGCTCAATGGACAGACTTATCGGGTGTTTACCTGCAACGAGAAAAAAAATTTAAATTTAAAATTTAAAAAAGTAATACACTCAGATTTTGCACAAACCCAAAGGTAGTGTACAAAAAATTATAAAAATACTTGTTCACAAGGTAAAAGTGTCCAAATCTTGTTAACTGATGATTATGATGTTAAAATCATTTCACTTAAAAAATGTTTTTGAGATGTTGAGTCTTACCACATCATCAATCTTCAAGATGCTACGGACTGTCTCAGTGGCCAGTGTCAGAGCACTGATGGAGACCAGTAAAGGCTGCACCACCAGCTCCTCGAGGATGTTGGAGATCCCTCCCTGTCACACAAACACACACAAAGAGTGAAAGTCATTTAGTCAGTTAATGCAGTCTGCATACTGGGAACAGAAAAATAGTCATTTCTTGGGCTGGGTGGTCTGGAATCTGCTAATACTGCAGCATCATGTCACTGAGCTTCAATTAGATCAATGTATTATTATCACCAGTGTGTTATGGAATTTGTGTGTGTTGAGCCAATTTTATATAGCTTAAAAAAAATAAATAAATAAACAACTGCCTCTAATGTCTATTTTCAACATTGATTGTCTAATCTAAGTGACAAATTGTTAAACACTGAAAAATCAGACGTTCCAAGAGCCAAAGCCAGTCTTTCTCATCTTATTAAGAGTTCGAAATTCAAAGATATTCGTTTTACACTGACATCAAACAGGAAAAAAGAAACACTAAAAAGAAGAACTAGAGAATATTTGGCATTTTTATTGAATAAATAGCTTAAATTACGCTGCTCCAGCAATACTGCGTTATTATTACACAAAGTAACATAGTATGGCTATGCTAACTAAAAAAAAAAAAAACTGGGAAAGAAAAGCAGGCTAACCTTGCGGACGTTGATGCCGGCCATCTTGTCTCCCTGTGCGTGTCTGTTGCGGAGCTCCGTCACAGTGGAGATGGGGTTCAGGCCGGCGTTCTCAGCGAGCGTCGATGGGATCACCTCCAGGGCGTCAGCATATGCCCGTACGCAGTAGGCCTCCATGCCACCCAGTGTTCGCGAGTACTCTGCCAGACGCACAGCCAGGTCAATCTCTGGAGCACCACCTCCAGCAATGAGAGCCCTGAGGGACAGGAGACAAAAACACAGAAGCCATTAGATCAGATCTTATTACTGAGAGAAATTATGATCAAAATAATGACAGTAGAGGGGTAAATTTCTAACAGAATTTGTGGAGTGTTTTGTACATTTATTGTTCTTTTGTTTATTTATTGTTCTGAAAGACAAAGTCATTAAAAAAAAAAAAAAAAATGAATATATGTGTTTGAATGCTCTCCATGCAAATTGCTGAAGCAACCCATAGCAAACAAATGGCGAGCTTTCATAAATACTGTTCCTCCGTTTGTTACGCTCCTGCAGGATGAGCCAGTGCAGGAGCGCCTTTGTCAGAGGGCATGTGTGTCTGTACCTGTAATGTATAAAAAGGTGTGCTCGAACAGTTTCTTTTTGCTATGTGAGACAGCACGAAGGGATGTATTTTAAGCTTTATTGAGAATTTCTCTGATCATGAAATTTACTCTGCAGAAATGAATGACTGACCTCTTCTTGACCAGGCAGCGGATGACACACAGGGCATCATGGATGGAGCGCTCTGCCTCCTCGATCACAAGCTTGTTGGAGCCCCGCACCACGATGCTCACCGTCTTCCCAGCGCTGGTGCAGCCTGTGATCTGCAAAAAGTGACAAGTGAGGCACAGAGTTGTTTCAGCTAATTTTCTCCTCAGCTGCAAGTGAGACATTATGTGTCCTTTAACTTGAAATGAATTGTAGGATAAACTGAGCATCTCTGTGCAAAGACTCAGTCTGTACCTTGACTAGTTTGCCGGACCCGTCCAGATTGACTTCCTCTGCTAGCTCTGCTGTACCAAGCATCTCTGGAGTGAAGTGGTCGATGTGGGCGATGGGCTTGGTGCCAATAGTCTAAAGGAAGGGTGGAGGCTTCACTTTACTTTAGTGTTACACAGTAGTTAAATGGTGTTCATAGAGCAATGTACAACAGATGTTAAAGGTGCAGGTCATCAAAGCTAAATACTTGCTCACAAAGTAAAAGTGTCCAAATCTTGTTAACTGATGATTAGTTTACCATAAAATATTTTGTTTGTTTGTTGTTTAAGTCCAAAAAAATGCTTTATTTTCCTTTCCTATCAAATTTCTTATCGAAGTCAAACTAATATGACAACACTGATGTGTGGAATGTGGTCTACTTATTAATTACAGACAACAGACAAAGTGCTGCAGAGTGTGATGTAGATCTTTACATGTCCATTAAGTGCAGTGTGAAAAACAGAGCAGCTGTCGTTGATTTGACAACGCTCACCTTGCAGATGAACTCAATGTCCTCTCTCTCGATGTCCTTCACCACCATGATCTTCATTTTGTTGAGGAAGTGCAGGGCGAGGTCGCTCAGAGCATCTCTGTCACAGGACAGTTTGTTGTTAGCGTGAAAGATGTTTACTGTATCAGAAAGAGACTAAAACGGATACCGGTGTCTGTTCTTGTTGCTCCTTCGCTGTGCTTGCATACCTGAGGATGGACTTCTGGATGAGCAGCACGTTGCAGCCAGCCTTCTTAATCTGTTTCACCAAGTTGAGGATGTAAGCGCGCTCCTCCCGCAGTACGCGGTCCATTTGGGCGTAGTCTGACACCACGATCTGGTTGTCCATCTACATCCCCCACAAAAACACCACAGCAGGTCAGAAGAAAAAGGAACAGACCAGCAATTATCAATCCATAGAGAGATTAAAGTTAAACTGTTAAAGAAAAAGGCTTCAATATATCTTTATCTTCTTCACGAACAGTTAATGACAAATTGAGATGGCAATATTACAATGAAGTATTTGTTTTAAATCTTTGAAGGTTTTTCCTGAGGGAATACATAATGGTTCACTACAACATAATTGCCAGTGTTGTATATATGCTGAAAAAATAGCTTCTCTTCTATATGACAGGAAAAAGAGCAGTTAAAGCACTCAAAATGAGCTCACTGTTAAAAATCTGAAGCTGAGCATAAATAACTAAGCAGAAAGGGGTTTGTTCTCAGCAGATATTCATCAGGTGACTCACATCAGTTTTGGGAGGGGACAGGCAGAACTGGATGAGGCCAATTTTGGCCTTCTCCACCCGAGTCACACCAGTGTTGGCAACTCTCTGGGTCAGGACCAGGCCGTCCACCAGCTCACAGTCATCAATGGTCCCTCTGAAGACACAACACACACATGTGACTAAGCCCAACAAAAATCTGAAGAGATTACTTAAATAAGAGGGAAAAAACAAACAAACAAAAAAACACTCACCCAAGCTTCTTGATGATTTTGATGTCCTGTAGGTCAACGCCGGTGGCTGTGGCCGGGTCAATGACTCGCATAACAGCATCCACGCTCATGGGTGCCAGCAGGCTGGAGTACTGTGACACCACCTTGGAGCACAGTGATGTGGTGGCGCTGTTGAGCAGTGTCTCACGGTCGCTCAGCTGCACTGGCTGGCTCATGGCCGTCAGCACCTCCACGCCCTTATCGACCGCCTTTTGGAAAGACTCCGAAATGATAGTGGGATGGATACCTGACCAGTGGAACAACTCATTAAAGGGGCTCGATTGTGCTCATTTCAAGCTTCATATTTTTATTCTTGTACTTTGCCAGATTCCCAGCTCAAAATAATCCTTATTTATCTGGGGCCTTGATGCAGCCCCTAAGTTTATCCACTGTCTGAAATAAGCCAGAAATAAGTAAAGGGAGCCAAGGCAGTCTGACATTGCAAAACCTGACTGAAAAATCCTATATATGCATCTTCTTAACATGTGTGAATTAAAAATGCACATAAAAAACAAGCAAGTAGATACAAAAAATTTGAAAATAGTTCTAATAAATCTGCTCAACTTTCAGTGTTTTCCACTGATCGTCCGCTAAAACAAACAAACAAACAAACAAAACAAAACAAAACACAGTCATGGCATAATTTCTTTGATCTTTCAGTCTCCTGAACCACTCACCTTTCTGCAGCAGCTTGGAGCAGGCATCCAGCAGCGCTCCAGCTATCACCACCACAGAGGTGGTGCCATCGCCAGCCTCGATGTCCTGGGCTTTGGACAGTTCCACCAGCTGAAACACATTTGTTTCAGTCCACATGAGTTAATGACATAATTAACAACAGTGTTTGGTGTAAATCATTGAAGGAAAATGTTAATGAAGCTTAAAATTAGAAAAGGAGCACTCATAGGTCAGTCTTAGTTGCCAAGCTTTTGTGCAGCCTGATGTAACGTACCATTTTGGCAGCGGGGTGGAGCACCTGCATCTGCTTCAGGATGGTGGCCCCATCATTGGTAATGGTTACGTCACCTTTCTCATCCTGGATCTGAAACAAAAAAATAACAGCCATTGCTTGGATGCAGCTGTGATGGAGGAGCTGGGTAAAGTCAGCCTAAAGTCAAATCTGGTCACTGACCATCTTGTCCATGCCTTTGGGGCCCAGGCTTGTTCTGATGGCATCTGCAACAGCTATCAAACAAGAAAGTGATGGGTGAGAATACTGAAAACTACAAAAATGTGGGATGCCTAGTCCAGCACAATAGTTCAGTATACGCTGTAGTATGCAACATTACAATCCACCAATGCTAAGATTGTGCTGAATCATCCTGCAGCAAATGCTCAGCAAAGTGCTGTCTTTTTATTATAGTTTCAAATCCTTATTATTAGTTTTTTTGAACTTATGTATTATTTTTGCTTTTTTGTTTTAACTATTCTGGAAAAGCTTTAACTAAAGCAACACAAGCTTTGATAAAGGTTCATTCATCAATGGATAAAGATGTGGGATTCTTGTAAACTACTAACTGACCATTATCTGCTGTAGCCACCGTGTTATGTACTTATATAGCAGAGAAACGCCGTTACGTTGGGGATATACGGTATGAGATATGAACTAGGCGGAAGGTACCATCTGTAGGACCAGGAATAACGGTGCCCAGCCTCGAGCAAACAAGCAGAGCTGCAAGTGCAAACCCTGAGTCCCATATTGGCCGTTTCTGTGTGGCTCTGAGAGTATCAACCTACCTTTAGCAGCAGATATGTTACTGAAGCGAATCTGGGCCGGTTTGTCGCGGTCCACATACGCCCCTCCTTTGTTTTTGCCTCCGTTAGAGACTTTCGGTACCGCCATCGCTTCGGGCATCTTGACTTTATAATCGATGGAAAATGTTAAGGGGGGTCTTCAGAGCGGGACTAATGAGCCCCGGAGCTGAAATACCACAGTTCGGCTTCGGATGGACTCAGATTGAGGAGTCACCACCGGTTCCTCTATCAGAAGCTTCCAGAGCACCGGGTGCTGCAAAAGAAAGAAGGACCCGGCTGTCAAACTACCCGGCGCTTGGAGATGACGTTTTCAGACAGTAAGGGTCGAGTAGAGAGACGACAGAATTGATTTATTGTGTTTTGTTGTAATTTAAAGCAACATTTTTGTCCGTGTCATATGAATGTGATTAGCTATTACAGCTGAACTTAAGTTTAGTCTTCGTCTTGTTGCAAAGGCCTAAATTCTACCCTGAAGCTCCCCTCGTTTGATTAGTTTTGTCTGTTAGGGCTGAGACTGCAGGAAAGGGACCCTGTACAGACGAACGTGCCTTACGAATAACTGAACATTGTTACTGTATTCATAATAAAGCACTTCTCTGTCAGGTAAGTTTAATTCTGGTGCCCCTCATAAGTGAACTGTACACTACTAAAACTTGTTAGCTAGCTTAGCGTAGCAGCTATCAGAATATGGAAGTCAGCCGTGCTGAGCAGCGGTCGGTGTTTAAGACGATGAGCTACAGTCGTTTGGTTTGCGTCTTCCTGTTGGCTCTGAATTGTTATACTTAATAGTTTATGGTTAGTATTACAATGTCAGTTTTTTTTAAAAAGTTGTCTGATATGTGCAGACACAACACTGGCTCACACCTTAAGTTAGGTGCATTGTTATACTTGAATGATTCACAGGTCAGTGTTAAGTGGCGTAACAAACCAAAACGTTCTCTGGAAAGGGTCAGGTACAAGGGCTGGACATCACTAAAGGTTATGCTTCATACAAAGATAACAACATTGCACCCTGAGGAGAGTTAGTGCCTCCTGAAAAACCTTTTCTGTGGGATTTGGTGAGGTGGAAGTTGCTGGTTTGAATCTCTGTTCAGATGCTTACAGTTTTTTAACACAATCTCTGACAAAAACAAGTATAACAAACAGAAACATGACTAAAATATTTAGAGCACTAGTTCTGAGAACAGCTGTGTAATGGCTGTCTACAGACTGAAGAACAACAGTCACTGCTCGAATCAAGATCTGCACATTTATTCTCTGTAAGAGCAGCAGAGTTAATAAACCCACACAGACTTTCTCCCAATTCCTGGAGCAAAAACTGTCTAGGTTTTTTTTTGTGTTAAAATATATCAGACAAAATACTACAAAAATTAAGTAAAGTAAAATTGATCAGTTTATTATCTAATTAAAAACTGTGTTTTTACCACATTTAAATATATGCATCTTTTCAGAAGAAATCTAGCAGTGATTATTAAATAAGATTATTTTCATGTTGTTTTTTGTGCCCGCTTTTCTTTGTCTTTTTTTTTTTTTTTAACACACCCTGTAATTACACGCAAGTGCAGGCTGGACAGTGTTATTGTCTTCTCCAAAAAATGTCTTCAAAAATGAGTTGGCTGTTCAAATGAAGGAGATGGAAGTGTGGGTCACACCAGAGGTGCCCCTATAAAGTCATGCAGTGTTTGGCAAAGTCTGTCTTTCAAGATCTGTAGTATAGAAACGCATTAAGCTATATACACATAAAGACATGGATAGATAGTGGAAACATTAACATGCAAGTTGTACAGATTTAAGAGAACACACTCTTAGGGAGTGAGAACATTGGCTTCCTCCAAGAGGTCTTTTTATTAACACACTTCTTATTTTGTAATAATAAAACAAGAATTTTAAGACCTGGTTCAAGACCCTTTGGGGGTCATAAGCCAGTGCACTTCTAGTGCCAGTCCCAAGCCTGGATAAATGGGAAGGTTGGCATCTGGCATAAAATCAAAACATGCACATCCATCTACTGTGCCAACCCCTTGGGAAATAAGGGAGCAGCCAAAAGTATTTTAAATAACTTAAAAATACAGGAGAAATATTGACCTAATGACGGTTTTGTTGAAGGAATAGTCCAGAGTTCCTGCTCAGTTTTGCTCCTCAGCTTCATGAGGCAACAAGAATTGTGTGATGGAGATTATTGCTGCTAAAGGGTTTAGTAAATGCTCAATGTGTTCAATAAAGACTTGGGGTGGAAAAAAACTTTGGATTGGCCAGGATGTGAGGTAAAGTGCTCAGAAAAAAGTGTTGTAGAATAAAGCACAGTATGAATGTATGGTTAAATAAGGCTTGCAGTCTAAAGTCCTTTGAGTGGTCATTAAGACTAGAAAGTGCTATATAAAAGCCAGGCCATGTCCATAATTGGAATTTAGATGAAGCTCAGATCATATTTTATAAGAAATCAATTCAGAAATCTTAATATCAAAGGATTCATTAAACCTTTCTTGCAAATAGCTTTTACTGATAGGTGCAGTCAGTTGATCAATATCCTCACCATTTGGATTCAGTCTTTCTATTCTCTAACCATCCAGTGTTTTTTGGTGAAACTGATTCACCATTTAGCCTGTAATATAAAGATAAGGGAGTTTCCCATGGCTTGGTAGTCAAGAAATATTCAGTGTCTCTCTCCCATTTACTGTCATCTGTCTTTACTAAGAAGAAAGCTACTTTCAGCTGCTCGCTTATTCACAACGGGTCGCCAAGCAGGTAGCTAAAGAAATGCATGTTTGATTTACCAGATTTTTTTTATGCCTGATGCCCTGCCCTTTCTGATTCATCCCCAAAGGGATTTGTCTCTCCTCCCAGGATCAAACTGGGGATCTTTTGCTTGTTAGGCAAATGTCATTTGTCTTTACTAAAGGCAGTTAATACCTGCAAAATTTTAAAACAGAATAGGCTATTGTCAGAAGCTCATCATGCCTCAATGTTTGTGGCTCTCCTCATGCCCCCTACAGTCATGCTACCACTAAAGGAGAAGGATAAACCCATCATCCAGAAATTGCTGTCTGCTGGCTGCTGCGCTCGCTGTGTTCTCAGATTCTGCTGCGTGAATGTGCAGGCCACCTACCGACAGCCACCAGAGGTGGGGTTCATGCTGCACAGGGCACTTTGACACCCGCTATATTCTTTAATCATTATTTTGTTTAAAAGTTTGTCTTGGTTTTGTTTGTATCATAGTTTCTACAGACAGTTACAAATGCACAAGAGAAATAGATTGTGTATAGTTATCTTCTTGTTTGGGGAGCATATGTTCTCATTCTCATATTCTACAAATTTTGTCAGCTACATTAGTAAATATATCAAAATAAATAAAACTGCTCACTGCATTTTCTTTGACTTTACACAGGAAACACTTAAAGAACTTCAAGCTTTCATCAATGATACAGAAAATGATGAATGTCAAGATTCAATAGCTCTAGACTCCACAGATGAAAACAAGTCCCAAGATGCAGCAGTATCAGAAACATCTGAAGACCCTCCCAATAAAAGAGCTAAACTGGAGCCCAGTATGACTGGTGAACAGTCAGAGGAAGAAGCAGCTGTTGTGATCAGATTAAAGGATGGGGACTCGCGTGTATGTGTGGTGTGTTTGGGAATCCTTCAGGAACTGTGTGGTGTGATTCAGGCTGTAAAGGTGTGTATGCTAGACAGTATTTACTGTTTCCATTCACACTGCAGTCAGTGTTAGATTCAACTGCTGTTTCTGGTGTGTTTTCACAGATAGCAGAGGCAGTGAAGGCAGGAAACTACGAGTTTGATACGCTGGTGCTGTCTGTGTCTCTGCCTGCTCAGCTCTGTGTCCGCGAGGTCAGTAAGTGTGTGTGTGTGTGTGTGTGTGTGTGTGTGTGTGTGCACGAA
>VUQS01010965.1:13955-26194 GCA_015108495.1 Heterochromis multidens
TAGCCTGATTTGAATAAAAACCCTGCTACAGGCTCATAATTTTGCTAAATCAGAACTCACTCACTTTATCTTGTAGATGTGTTGAAACATTTGTTATATTATTTTTGTCTTGGTGTTTTTTTTGTTTTCCTTACAAGACGCCTTTCACACAGTATGCAAATACATTCAATCTTTTCCACTAAACATGACCATAGATAGCTCCATTTATTGCCACAAACATGGAAACTAATACAGACAGTCACACACATTGTAGGCATTTCCTGTAAAGCTTGTTTTTCAGTACGTTCTCACGTTGTAATATACTCATCTTATTTTCAGGACACACATGCAGAACATCAAAGACATCACATGCAGCATCCACTATGAGACGTATCGAGTTCGCCGGTTAAATGAATCCAACACCCTTTTCACCTCTCACCCGTCTGACCATCCTGCTGTTCAGCCAAAGGCCAATGGCCAGCCCGAGGAGCAGCCCAGCACCTTGCAGGCAAACGGAGTTGCTGCTCAGCATGAAGCCTTGTCCCATGAGATGTAGAGGGTCTAATGTGGAGCCAAATTGCCAATTTATGATATCAGGACACAGCTCGGCACAAAGCATACACTCACTCACACACATTCTGTTTACATAAAAAGCCCAGATACACACACACACACACACACACACACACACACACACTCATGCTGTGAAGATCATTTTTATTACCAAGAAGGACTACCTACTTTTAATTTATCAGGAAGTTACAAGAAACAGAGCGGAGAGTAAATTCCTACATTTTCCATCCACTGAGCTGTTTTTTTTTCATCTTTAACATCATTGCAGTTTAAACAAAATCATGTCCTCACTGTGACCCACAATATTCTACAGTGTTGTTTTTTTTTCTTTTTCTGTCCCCATAACTGTCAAGTCCAGTCAGCATTTGGGATTGTTTACAATACTCCACGGAAGTTGTCCAAACACAGATAATCAAAAATATGGGTTCACTTAAGTGTTGGCGATCCAAGGCTGCACAGATGAGAAATGTCATAATGCAAAATACAGTACAGCATATGAGATGACAGTAGATTAGCTCTAAACTAGACCTAACTTAGTGCCACTGACCCAGTATGACTTGTGTTGTGGTGTATAGTATTATATAGTTACTAGGGTTAAGTAGGGATACGTAGATTAGGCTTATAGTATTACAGAGAAAGTAAAGATATTGTTGACACCTCTGCATTGTAGAATTAACAGACAGCGGTAGCAGTGTGGAGTAGCTTTTGGAAAAAATGAGTCTTGTAATGTTTCCATTGTCTTAGGATGTTTTTAAAACCCTTTTTTTGCCAGACCATATTGTCTCTTTCTATATAATGCCAATGTTGTGTAATACAGTCATTTTGCATTGCTCTTTTACTGTTGTATTTTAATTGCTAATGTTCTAATTTTATTGTGTAAGATGGGGATGCAACTCAATTTTTTTTTTTTCTGACCAAATAAAAGTCACATTTCTTTTCTAAAAAGAAGCACATACAGTATACAGTATAGAGCTGATTTTCTCAATAGGTATTTATGTGTGTGTGTTTAATGTAATCTGTTTAATTCAACTTTGATTCCAGCTGTTGGCTTCCGCTTTGTTGCAGGTCTTAACCAGTGATGATAATTTAGGTTTAGGATATGTTTGGTTTTGTATCATACAGTATTTTGTACTCTGTTTGTGAGACTGTACCGTACCTGGCAACCAGTAACTTTGCAAGAATTGATCATTTTGTACATTTTATTATTTACAATCAGTCATGCCAACAGATAACAGGAGGGCGATGACTTTTACATTGCAAGCTTATAGCATTTCATCGGGGCAGATGTTTTGCCACAACTGTGAGGGACAATTTGTGCCTAAAAGACTGAAAGACACCTCTAAATATTGCCTAATGCCATCATATTTCAGCAGTAACTGAGAATCTTTAATATTCTTTGAAAAATGTGTGCATTCTTAAAAGCTCATGGGATATTTTATAGAGACTGCATCTAAATATACCATTCTAATTCGCAAAAGAGAGTCAACAATATAATTAAAGTCAAAGCTATTTTCATTACTTAAGAGAAAAAGAAGAAAAAGAAAACTATTGTTTATCAAGAGAAGGTTATTGGGTTACACTGTTTACCACTGTATAGTTCTTGTGTAATTTGTCATGGTATTATAGATCAAGGTTTTATCTTTGATATGTTATCTCAAAGAATAAAGATTGATATTTTTATTGTTTAAAGTTGGGTGCCTTGTCTTTTAAAAATGTACAAATGAAGAAGGGGTGAGGTAATGTTTCACTTTGCTTTTGATTTCCAAGGTTAAAACAAGTAGACCAGTCCTCACAATATTTAAACTCATGACAACATGCTAGTATTTCATCAGTTAGTGTTTAAGGTTAAAATAATTTTAATAATTCACAACATTTCAGTTCACACCTTTTTTCATATTTAAGACTACACCTCAAATCTTTTTTGCCTTCAAAAACAAAAGTTTTTGGCCTAATAAGTAAGCCAAGTAAGTCTATTGGGGTGATATGGTACTATGAGGTCTTTAAGATAAGATGGGGCCTGATTATTTAAGACCTTATATGTAAAGAGAAGGATTTTAAATTTGATTCTGGATTTAACAGGAAGCCAATGAAGAGAAGCTAATATGGGAGAAATATGCTCTCTCTTTCTAGTCCCTGTCAATTGCTCGTTAACACAAATATCTAATCAATCGCATGGCAGCAACTCATTCCATTTAGGCATGTAGACATGGTCAAGACGACCTGCTGAAGTTCAAACCTAGCATCAGAACGGGGAAGAAAGGTGATTTAATTTACTATGAACGTGGCATGGTTGTTTGTGCCAGTCAGACTGGCCAGACCTGCTGGGATTTTCCCACACAGTTTACAGAGACTGGTCTAAAAAAGAGAAACTATCCAGTGAGCAGCAGTTCTCTGGATGAAAATGCCTTGTTGATGCTCAAGATCAGAGGAGCATTGCCAGGCTGCTTTGAGCTGATAGGAAGGCAGCAGTAAGCAGCAATAACTACTCATAACAACCAAAGTATGCAGAAGAGCACCTCTGAACTTTGAAGCAGATGAGCTACAGCCACAGAAGACCACCCTGGGTATCACTTCTGTCAGCTAAGAACAGGAAACTGAGGCTACAATTCACGTGGCTCAACAAAATTAGACAACAGAAGATTGGAAAAAACATTGCCTGGTCTGATGAGTCTTGATTTCTGCCATGATATTCAATGGTAGGATCAGAATTTGCCGTAAACAACATGAAAGCATGGATCCATCCTGCCTTGTATCAGTGGTTCAGGCTGGTGGCGGTGTAATGGTGGGGGGGATATTTTCTTAGCACACTCAAGGCCCCTTAGTAACAACTGAGCATCGTTTAAATGCCCCAGCCTGCCTGAGTATTGTAGCTGACCATGTCCTTTCCCTTATGACCACAGTGTGCCCATCTACTGATGGCTGCTTCCAGCAAGTTAACGCACCATGTCACAAAGCTCAAGTCATCTCAAACTGGTTTTGAACACGACAGTAAGTTCACTGTACTCAAATGGCCTCCACAGGCACCAGATCTCAATCCAGTAGAGCACCTTTGGGATGCGGTGGAAAGGGAGATTTATATCGTAAATGTGCAGCCAAATCTGCAGTAACTGTGTGATGGATCAAAATCTCTGAAGAATATTTCCAGCACCTTATTGAATCTGTGCCATAAGGAATTAAGGAAGTTCTGAAGGCAAAAGGTGTACCTAATAAAGTGAACAGTGAATGTATATGCTATATCACATAGCTTTATGCAGTAAATATATCTCAGAGTCATGAATAGTTTTATTTGTTTAGGCATTGTTACTGAAAAACTGCATTGCTTGTTTTTCACTTATCAAATTGCAAAAAGTAAAAAAAAAATAAAAAAAAAATGGCTAACTTTTTTCTGTTTGATGTGAAGCATAACAGGTCACACATACAGTATGCTGACCGAGCCAGAACAGAAATGCTGTAAAAACATTCAGTCTTTTATTTTTTACTGATTGGCAAATAAGTGAATTGTGATGTTATGACAGAGGCACATTACCTACAGAATGAAATAATTTCCTTTTCTGAGTGCAGTTCATAATAGCCTTCAATCATGTAATATATTGAAACATCAAGCACCACATTCACAAAACAAATCCAACTGAGAGGAAATATGTCTTTGCAGTGGCATCACACCATGCCCACATAGCACTGGTTTAATAGGGCTTTTCATTTACACCTCCTTTCACACTTTCTCAACTATTCTGCCGATTGTAATGTGTTGACACCGTTGCTTGTCGAAGGTCATTGTCATCCTTTCACACGTTGGAGCTCCTGCTGGGGCTTTTGCAGCCGTCTCTTGTGTTAGATTCAGTCCTTGGTTTGAAAGTCCTCTGTGCTGAGGATGACAACGCTCTAGTGACAAATGACAAATGTGAAGGTGAGAGACAATGAAATTTGCAGAAAGATCAGTATCTATTGAAAACTCACATAACTTTGACACCTCTGTCTAAACAGTTTCCCTGGCAGCCACCCAGAACCATGAAGGTGAGTGATAATGACATCTCTGACACTGCTATGACAGTGCCAGATTCACTGGCTAGCAGAGGTAGACCAATTTATTGGTGCATATAAACTGACATCTGCACTTTCTCACTGCTGCTGTTCATCTCCCACAGTTAGCTGTTCCAATGGAAAATCATACATCAAAGCAATAAAGTGGGTAGTAGGAGGCTTTTCACAGACAGCCTAAAACTTAAAACTTTCAGAATCACTAGGCAGCAGTTACTAAGCAAGTGTAAAACAGAGTGTTTACATTTAATGACACCAGAGCAGATTTGCTGTGAAACCAAACAGATTACCTTATGTCACAGAAAGAGACTGTCTAAGCCAAAGATATAAACAACTTGGCAATGCCAAGTGCCTTGCTAGAAGCATCTGCACTCTAACAAGCTGATATATTTCACCACATGGCTTTCATCAGCATTAAGAAACTAGGTGAAAGCACAACATACAGTGCCCTCCAAGAGCAATCTATGTTAATGGCAAAAGGATAGCTACAGTATATATCTGTTAATTTCATTGTACTGCTGATATTTTAGGATATTTATACATTCAATTTTGGGACATCTTTATGAGATATAGGTCTTCATATCTTATATGTCCTGTGTGCATATAATAAATATTATGAAATCAAAGTCAAAATCTGTTTCTATCACTGTTCTTTGTTTTGATCTCAAATTCAAATGCATAAACAAGCAAAAAAATCGTCTGTCTCTTCTGTTTTGGGTGAACAATACACTAAGCCTGATCTTTATCAATATCCGATGAGGACCACAATACATATTTTATATTGTACAGTGCACACACATTAACCAAAGTGCTGCTGCACGCAGTTGTTTTTCTCCTTTGTGGCTACTGAGAGGCTCAGTTCTCCAGCAATGTTTTGATGGCACCCTTGGAGACGAGCATGGCAGCTTTCCTATGCCACTCCATTATTACAGATGTGCTGCTAGCCAGCTCGTAAACTGATGTAATCCAAACATAACATTAGCAGAATAAGAGTAAGATTATTTATTTGTTTATTTGTCATTTATAGCTTTAGTTTTGCCAACCATCTAATTTATACATTTGTGGCATCTTTATGTACAGTATACATAAATAAAACTAATGACTTCTGCTGTACAGTTACATTTGTGATTAGAGTATTTTATACATTGGTATTTAGATCATTTGAGTCAAAATACATACGCTGTTAGCAAAATTTAGTCATCAAAACAGGAATAAAAATGTCTTAATTTTTATCTATGCCATTTCAATTATGCTTTTTTAGATACCTAGCTTATTAAATATTGTGTAAACCTGCCCACGGACTGCACCTGGAAATTAGCTAGTAGCAAAAGTTTGTACACGTCATGTTTTTTCATATAAGATAAATTTGTTTGTGCATGGTCTTGGTCAAAATAAAGACTAAAACTCAAGTGAGGGATTAGTGGATGAATAGGCTAGTAGAACTCAGATCACACTTTTACAGGTCCAATTTACAAGATTGTTTTCTTTTTGTTTCTTTATCCTTTTCCATGGGAAATTTGTAAGTTGCTAACATTGCTGTACTTATTTCTATTATCACATGAAATGCTTAGCTCAGGATATCCTTGCTGGTCCACATTTCTCATTTAATGTGACCACTGTGTCAGTAAAAATGTATATTCTGATTTTTAATAAGTATTAAAATATACTAACCATATTTACAGAATAGCTGAATTTATAGATTCTGGACTGTCCTCATTCCTTCATCCATTCATTCATTCATTCTCTGGTGTCTGGACTTTACCACAGGCTGTACTGAATGGCAGCTCAGGATGATTCTGATCATCTGAACAAATAAATGTCATGGCTGGCACTAACTGCTGCAAATGTCCTGCTCAGCACTTCGGAAAGACTTCTGACTCATCATCATTGTCATCATCGCTCATCACTGTCTTTGTTTCCTAACAAATAAGTCACAAGAACAGCAGAGACTTCCCCTGGGGTGCTTTATGTTTTTGAGTATTTTCCACAGATAGCAGATGTAGCACATGTTGAGTTACATTGTGTTTTTGCAGACAACCAATGCTCAGTTCAGGCAACGAGCCAACATGTAGTGTCACATTGTGAGACTGTGGGAGGCCTGAATTAATTAGGCATTCAACAACACTCGCTACACGGCATCATTTGAAGCTATATAAGCTCAACCATAGTAGATCTGATGTGTGTTTAAATTTGACAGCAAATGATGGTGAAATATGTTTCCCTGCTTTCTCTCAGACAGCGAGCGTCTTGTCTGCAGGTGGCCGGCTGGGCTTGTGTTTCACTGATGAAGTGTCGGCTGGATTGACAGCACTGATGGGGCAGCTGGAGTCTGACAAGGTACAAATGTGTGTGTTTTATTATTTTTTTTCAGTGGGGCTTGATAATAATTCAGAGGGATTATAGTTCTTTCAGTGGGATGAAAAAAAAATAAAGGGCTCCACTGTAACTCTGAACTGATTAATTCTGATGAAGCAAATGGCAGCCAGACTCTCCCTCCATCACAGTGCTACTTTATAAATATAGAAACTCACACCAACTCTAAGAGCAGGTACATAATTTGTTTCAGCTGGATCATATGACTGCACTTCATCCACCACCATGTTGCTCCATGGCTGCACATTACCAGTGTCTATTGGCAGAAACACAGAAAAGGGGTTCATGTTGCATGTTGTTCATTTAAGAGTAGAAATAACACATCATTCAGCTTTTTTCACCATGGTAGACTGACAACCCAGTGGCTTTAAAATCTACACTACAGGATATACATTTGTGTGTAAACAAACGCTAAATAACAAAGAAAAGTCAAAGCCGAATTTAGAGAAGTAACAATTCAGTTTATTTCGAACAGAGAGAAGAAAAACAGGGTTCAAATACACAGCCTCCCTTGTTCCTTCACTGGCTCCGTCGTTACCAGGCAGAGTTCTTCCAGCCAGACAGCCAATGAGCCACCAGTCTAGCCAGACAACCAGCGTGCCAACGACACAGACTTCCACTCAGCCAGTTTACCATCTGCCTGGTAAGTTTATCATTGAGCGAGCCAACGCCCGTCTGCACTGGTGAGGCACCAGTGGCTACTTTGCTTGCTTGTCTCAGTCCCAAACACACACACCCATCTTTCGTCAGCCTCAGTCTCCTTCACAGCTACTTATACACACACACACACACACACACACACACACACACACACACAACAGGAGAGAACTCTCTTATTTCTGCCTGTTCCTCAGTCCTCAGCCGCAAAACACTCAAAACAAAAGGCTGCTACCCATTGCCCAGCTCCCACATCCCTGCTTCGCTCCGCAGCGCCTTCAAAGTAATCGATGCAAGGTAATTTGCTGGTAATTAATTTGCCGTTCGTTTGCATTTATTAAAGCTGTGCATGCTGACAATTGTTTTGTGTGTCATCTGGTTCACCCTGGGCTAATCAGCACCTTTAGATTCTGCAAACTTATTTACAACAAAACAAATACGTGTACACAGACTACTGGCAGTCCCTATAATCCTCTGCCCGGTTTACCCTTGAGCCCTGCTGGACATGAAGTATAGTTCCCCTGTTTGTTGTTGATGTATGCAAATGTGCCACATCCATCTGTTTGTTTAATTTAGATTTTGCTTGTTTCTAGCCATGTTCCCGCCCCTCCCCATCCACACCGCCTGTACCTCCTGTTCCTCCTCCTCTGCCTCCTTGCTGTCTCCTTCATACTGCTCCGACATCATTGTGCTCATCTGCTTAGATCGCAGCCAGCTCTGACGTGGTCAGGACAGGGGGAGTATCCACTGTCTCACCCAGGTCAATATGCAAATTGGCCGTGTTTTGATTAAAACACAGCTGCATATTTCATTAAAGTCACCAGTGTAGGTAAGACAGGAAAAAGCATACCTCTCCAGGGATGCGAAGGTTGTTTAGTTGGAGTCAATGTTGTGGGAGCTGCTGTTTAGTGCTTCTGTGGGGAACAAATAGAGGAGACGAAAGGGCTGCCCAGGGACTGCTTTGGGGTTTAATGGGGCTGACTGACTGGCACGTCATTTAAAGCTCACACTGATGCAGAATGTGAATGAATGCACACGGCATGATAACCAGAGCAATTGACAATGAAATATAGACCCCATCAGCCTTCAAGGTACTTAGGCATGCCAAGTCAGTTGTATTTCTACTAACCACTGCCAGGCTGCTGAGAGAAAACAGTAAACCTGGTGTCTGTGTAATAAAATGAGCAGTGGCTTGTCATGTGGCTATCCTTCTACTCTGTGGTTATAGACTGTTCCCTGTGGACTGGGTGATAGATAAAACTTTGCTTCCCCAGAACATTTTTAGCTTTTCACAGAAATAAGTTGTTTCTATGAAAGCAGTCACCTAGACAAGTTATAGTTTTTCAGTGTTTAAGAGCTGGCCTGACAATGGCTACAACAAACCTACACTTGCATGAATAATTGACTGAATCCTTGTTACTGTTAGTGTGAATTTGTAAATTCCTAAACAGCATCTTTACCCCGCATTATTTTCCTTTTTCTATTACTGGTTGAGGGTGACAGTTCTCTAAGAGTTTAAAGAGGGTGATGTATAGGTAGGTGGGCATGTTGTAGGGTTAAACAGTGCAAGCAGGAATGCTGGGGGAGGATCTGCTGGCATTGAGCCAGCTCTAGCTGAATTCAAAGACATGGGGAGGAATGAGAGGAGAAAGCTTTGGATGTTCTGCATAATCAATCAGAAACAATAGAGAAAGAGAGCGAGTGGTTCTGGTTTTCTTGACAGGGCTGATTGTATTTATGCAGGGATGGAAGTGTGGTTGGGGGAGAAGGCATTTAAAGAGATTGGGTAGTAAGATGTTGGCAGGTGCAGGGAGCGCTATTATGGGTGGCCCCACTGCAAAGCCAAGGACATATACCCAAGAGGAACTGATTGAATGCCATGCCAATAAAAGGAGGCAGTTTCATGCACCATTGACCGAGTTGGCATCCTCACTGTCTCACTGTAATGAAACCCCCTTCGAGGTCAAGATAATATGAATCACATTGTGTTCGTCTGTAGCTTGCACTGCTCTGAGAGAAAATGAAACCCCAAAACTGTTTTTTTTTCTTCTGTTGATCTTAGAGCATGTTGCATACATCTAATGTTTTCATTGTATGTCAAAAGAAGAGGAAAATCTGATTGTTTGTTTGACAGAAATGAAAAGATCAAATTCTGAGTCACAATAGGTGGGGAAAATAATCAGATTTGACCCCGCAGTGCGCTTACAGCCAGAGAGATTGTCCTTTCATTTTCTCTGTAGGCAGAGCAGCATGTCCCTGAGCAGACTAATAGAATGCTTGTCTTGTGTCTTCTCAGCCATAAACTTTTCTCTGTCACAATTACATTCAGTCTGGAAGCATGTGTGCCTTGCAGCCAAATACACTATATTAACTAAAATGAAGCAGTCAGATGCTTTTGTTGATCTCAACAAGGATATCCATTCATTGGAGAAGTGTGGTTCTCAGCAAAACAAAAAAAAACAGCATTTGTTTATACTTAGTTTATGGAAAACAGTAACAAAACTTTAAAGACAAGTATAAATAGTCAATAGATAAAGCAGTGAAGTGGGTTAGTGTTGGTTAACAGAATACTTACAATGCTTTTCTAGTACATTGAAAGCACATTTGTTTCATTAGCTACAGTAATTTGCATAAATTGATCTGCTAACAGATTAATTCTAAAATTAAATTAGTATCATGAGTCTTCACGGGCCAAGAGATGTAGTTTATGGTCACCTGGAGTGGTAGACACACAGGAAAAGACAGAGGGTTTGAAACATGGAGGAGACAACATACCACCTTTAGAAGACATTGCACTGTGCAGTACAAAAAAAACAAAAAACAACACAAAACCTGATTAAATGGAAATTAGTTAAATTTAGTTAAAGCATAGACTGTATATAAAAGATGGATATATCCACCATGACATCACCCTTTGGTTTGTGAAGCCCTGTTTTGAAGCCGGTACTTTAACATTGTGCTATTGCCATTTTTGGACTAGAAGGTGTAGTTAGTGACCCCCTGGTAACCTCCAGTCACTAGGGAAACATGTATATTCTCCAATTGGCTGGCGAGTGGTTGCTGGAGGTTGCTACCTGTCTGTCTGTGAAATCGACTACTTAAGTCAACACAGGACTAGAAACCGGTCAGTGACCCCCTGGCAACCACAGGTCGCTAGGAGAAAATGTGTATTCTCCACTGCATTCATAACCTGTATGGGTACATCGTACAGAGACAGAGACCTGCTTATTAGTGCTAATTTACCAGAATTTCACTCACAAAAATTTGAAAACATATTCTAAAGGTCTAGTTCAGTGACTCAAATTAGTGGAGGTGTAGCCTAGCGGAAAGCTAACTGCTGCAGTGACCCATGTCACCATTCACCTGTCAATCAAAGAGATATGGTTTTTACTCAGTAGGTTATACAGGATATTTAACTTCACTGTAAGTCTCAATGAGAAATTATGCAAAGAAACATAGTTTTTTTATTTGACATAAGCCAAGAGTCATTTTGATTGCAGTCATGCACTTTATTTATTTATTAGCTGCACAGTGTAGGCTTGTGTCGTATTTGCGTTTAGTGTTTCAGAATTAGTACTTGAGCAATTAAATAAAAACGATAATGCAACATAAAAAACAGCTGCCTATCAGAGTGGAACATTCAGAACGCACGTGTTTGTGCTGCTGATGCTACACCACTGCCTCCTGCTGTTTGTCCACAGCTGTAGCATTTCAGGCCGGTGCAACAAAAAAAAAGAAAACTCCAAAAACAATCTAATTCCTCACTGTTGGTCCCCAAGATTAATACATATACTGATCCACAGGCACCTTGGAACCCTCGCCACTCCATCCACCTCTCCTTCTCTGCCCGCTGCTCACTCATGTTATCAATTCACAGTTTTTCTCAAGGAAAATATAAGTTAAGCTCACCTTATTTACATTTATATGATCAGATTTTCTTCCTTATGGAGGGTATGCAAATTTGCCCTTTTCTCGAGTCTTCGAGCCACATAGTGTGTAGATTTGTTGCGAGGAATGAGGGAAAATAATAACATTGCCCTCCAGGAGGAAAGAGACCCAAGTTAGGATTTCTGGACCTCATGAATTTTGTAATGATCAATTTTGTTTACCATACCTCTTCCAAGACTTATCAGGACATTTGAGCATGGGATATATAAGAGCTTGATTTACACCCAAAATGCCTATCTTTTTTTTTAGTTTATATACTCTTGGTTGCTGCCACTGCAGTGTTCAGTATATCATTTTTCATTTTCTTCATGTGATGGCCTCTAAATTCCACTATCAGCTAGTGTTTGTGCAACGTGGGGAGGTGCCAGAGTGCACCCAGGTATCGGTCATGTCTTAAATCCTCTGTATGTTGTAGTAGAGGTGGGATGAAAAGCAAATCTGAGGGCTGGATGGATGAAATTTGAGCTTTTTTTTGTGTGTATATGTGTATGTATTATATGTGTATGTCTATGTGTGATTTGTATGGGTGAGGGCCAGAAAATGTGTATGAAGGTAAATGCTTTACCTGAGTGAAACCCTTGCACTCATTGTGAAATGAATGGCCAGGCTTTGCACTTAGTGTGCACATGCAGGGGTGTGTATGTGTGTGTGTGTGTGTGTGTGTGTGTGTG
>VUQS01010965.1:26214-43626 GCA_015108495.1 Heterochromis multidens
TAGCTTTCACGCAAATTGCTTTCTGCCAGCATATTGCCAGCGCCAGTCTTTATTCCTCAGGACGGGGAGGCACGTCTCAGACGATTACAGCCCCCAACTCAGGCTCATGCTGCTGGCCTGCCCAGCTCAGTCCATAGCCCTGCTTTACAATACAGTCCTCTATACCATGCTATACCCAACTTGGTGAATGCTGATATGGAATATTTAACTCACACTCCAAGCGAAACCCAATAATATAATCAGGTAATAAGAAATTAATTTTCTCCCTGGCTGCACTTTGACTAGGGTGTTGATACAGGGAAGGGGAAGAGAAATCAGGAGGCAAACGTTGGTAAGGGAATGCAATAGGTAGCTTGGCCTCTCTCTCCCTCCCTCTCTCTCGTTTTCTCTGTGTGTGCATCAACATTTCTCATGACACACTTCGGTGATTTGATAGCCAACCCTACGCACCCATTCACACGCCCCATGCTCCTGTGCACATACAAATTTGCAGAGACCCTCACAATAACAAGGATGCCTCCCTCTCTACACCACTGAACTGATGACCAAAGCAAGAAAGCCACTCATGACAGCCACACACCAATACATGCATATAAACACACATAGGCTGTTGTTGTCAGTGAAGGAACTTGATGACTCTTATACGTTGTGAGTGGCAGTGCTGTGCTGACCTGCAGCACAGACAGATGTTGGTGTAGCTGGTGGTTCAGGTTAGTAAGAAGGAACCATTTTTCTAGTTTTGTGACCTCGCTACGTGTTTAATTTGTTCTCTCTTTTCTCACTTTTCATTCGAACACTCTGCATGTATCTTTCTTCTTTCTCTCTTTGAATATCTGAGTGTGTCCTTTATGTTGTTAATTAGGAGGCAGGAGTCCATTGGTGTCATTTCTCTGGTGTTTTATTGTCCTCCCCTTCTTGTCCCCCCCAGTCCCCATTTGGGAGACATCAATAACCCTCTCCCCCAACACACACTTCATGCCAGAGCATCCATGGCCCTGCCTGCTCTCAGCTGGCATAGCTATCCATCTCTGTGCACTCCCTCTCCTTATATCACCCACCACCCACCACCCACCCGCTTCTCTCTCCTTCTCCTCTTCCAACACCCCCACCCCATACTGCTTCTCCATCCCATGCCATCGCCTCTTTACCTGGAAGCATTTGTCATCACAGCTTTCTGCGAGCTGCGGCTGACACAGTGAAAAAAAAAAAAAGACAGGAAAAAACCCTCAATGGCAATATGCAAAAATGCGAAAAGGTAGATGCGGGTTGCCCTGGCAACGGCTCTGAGGTTATTTCCAAGCGCTGATGGAAATCAATGTCATGTGCCAGGCAGGCAGGCAGGCAAGCACCTCCGTCCTCAGGAAAATTAGAAAAAGGGGGAGTTGAGGGAAGGAGGAGAAGGGAGGGCTGGAAGGACAAAGAAAAATGCAGAGGAACAGAAATCAGGTTTTTTCTCCTTTCTGAACCTTAAGGGCTCCTGACTTTTCTTCAAAGAAACTCGAGGCATGTCGACATGTTATTCAGTTCTGCTGTGGGTCACTTTCTTTGGCATTTGTTTCTAGCTTTGCATTCACCATAAATTGTTTTTTTCCTGTACGTTACTATACATAATTACTGCCACCAGCCCCTTTTCATTTCATTTAATGTACAAAGTGGAAAAAAAAAATTTTTCTGGTTGGAAGGGCACTAAATCATGAAGATAAATAAATATAGAAACATATAGAAGCATAAAAACATGAGGAAGATGATGAGAATCAGAGGTTTAGTTTAGTGCAAAATCTATTATTTTTAAATTATTGTGTGGGGTTTCATTATTTACTTCTGATTTTTCCTTGAAACTTGACAATTGAATTTGATTTTGGAACAGTTTCCCTGAAGCATCTTGACTGAATAATTTTTGGACTAGAGTGGCGCAAAGCTCCACTGCATTGACAAGTGGAGTGTTGTGTCCAGTTAAGTAAAGAATAACTAACTTGGTCTTGAATTTGTCATTATTAGATAATGTCAGATACCTACTTATAAATTATCCAGTACTTATAAGATGCAGCTATAAAAAGCAGCTTGTGCTCAAAAGACATTTAGATGCTTCTAACATTTGGAGCCATTCAGAAACACATACTGTACAGTATATCCAGAAGATAGAAACAGTGTCAGTGCCATACACTGTATATAAAAGATGGATGCATGTTTGAAGAGAGAGGCCAATAAGGAAGTGCCTAAAAAGTCATTCTTTCTGTTGGCCAAGAGGGGGTGACTGTTGATTGCAAAAAGAAGTCACATTGTATAGAAGTCAATGAGAAAATGACACTCAGTGGTTTTTACATAATTTTATGGTGTCGGTCACTTGTTTCAAGTCTTGTTATACAACATGATGTTCATTTTGTAAATTATGATTCTTAATTAGTCAAAACGACCACAAAGTAGGGAATGCTTTAGGGTGGGCCTACCACGGGATTCAAAAGTTCCTGCCTCATGAGTGTAACCTTTATGTGGGATTTGTGGTATCACATTTGTGTCATTTGTGTAGGTTTTTTGCTACGTGTATGCAACCTACGTTGCAATTCCTGACTTTAACTAATTTAATTATATGTACAATGTAAAACGATACATTTAATGGAATCTGGTCAAGTTAAATTTACTTGATTGGTATATATTCAGTTTATAGCAAGCACATTTTCCATAATGATTAACTATTTGAATAAATTAACCTTTGATTTGATATATTACAGTTGCATTTTACTCAGAATTATTATTTCATGTTTATTGAGGGTGAAGAATCATTTTTCTGAGTGTATGCAGACATGCCTGTGTACAATCCTCCAGCAAAACCAACAGCATCTAGCCCTATGGCAGTGACACACTGCATAGGTTGAAAGCCGATTGGTTCAACGTGTACCTGAACAGGAAAGAGAACGACAGTGAAGTCACCACATAGAGGGAGAAGTGCAAGAAAACATTAAAAAAAAAAAACTTCATGAAGGGAACAGACAGTGGTTCCAGTGGACACTTTTCATTGCGTTGAAGACTCAGTTTCACTTCAGCTTTTCATAGGTTAATTTTCACTTTTCTCTGGCTGGCTGACAGCCCAACAACAGCACAAGCAAGATTAATCCACATATTTTTGACACTGCCCCCTGGTGACAGTATACAGCTACAACATGTAGAAGACTGTGCAAAGCTGTGCACACTTCTGTGTAAGAGCAATGCACAACCATGCTGGTCCTCTCAGTTTCTCAGTCAGATCCCCCCCATACTCATCCATAAACAAGTGTTTTTTGTTTTGTTTTTTCATATCAATAGTTGCAGCTTATAGAGATACAGCCAAATCTGAACTGAGATGCAGTATTATTCAGTGGGCTAGTGAGCAACCTAAGCTTTATGGTTTATTGGTGCCTAGTATGCTACCTGCATTAATAAAACTTTCCTTTGGAGGTGGAGGAACAGTAAAGTGTATATTGGAAAAGAAGGGCATTTTTATTATCATTTAGTTTACAGCGAGAGATATATTGAATTGATTTTCCTAGGTTGGAATCAATAACCCATAAACTTGAATTTATAGTGTAAACTGCTGGAACCACCACAGGCCATCTCTGACAAGTCTTGTATCAGTGTGGCTGGCGGCTGTGGAATAGATGGGCCATGCATGCCAAGTCAATAGGTTTTCCTCCTCATTTGCATACCTAACATGGCGTTCACACTCCAGTTGACACATTTGCAACCCGCCACTTATCCCATTACCGGCTGTCCCTGGTCACGGCATTGTTTGCTGTGTCGGCACTCTTTCTTGTTGCCTCGCTGCCTGGCTCATTCCCTCCTCTGTTGTGTGTTGATGCACTCACGGGTTGGTTGGATGCAGGTGAACTTGATGCAACTGGGCACATGCTGAGACACGCATGCCAGCACACATGCTTGCATACATATACAATAGTACTCTCTATAGTGCATTCCAGTTACATCATGAGATACATGTAGGATTTCCAAAATAATAAAGGAAATGAAAAGTAAATGAAAAAAAAAAATACTACATCAAATTCCAGCTACAGTGTTTTGAACTGACATTTTCATGGTTGTATCCATTTGGTTCAGTGTGGGTTTTGTTCATTTTCAACATGAGATTTATTCAAGACCATCCACATTAACAAAGTAATACAAAGTGTATTTTGCTGTAACCTTTTCATATTTCATATGGTCATAATGGTCTTTGTTTCAGCCATTACTGGGGTAAGTGACATTCATCTGAGCACCAACACAAAAGCTCGCAAGTAAATATCCTCCCTGCACACACACACACACACACAAACACACACAAACACACACACACACAAACACACACAAACACACACACACACAAACACACAAACACACGCACACATACACTGAACCACCCTCCCTCACTCTCTGTTTTGTGAGTTGCTAATATAGGGGTAATAATTTGTCATTAAGGTTTAATTTTTGTTGGCGCCTTTGCTCTGGATGTTTAATTTGAGTCTTAAATAAACTCCCCATAGCCCGCAGCCATTTTTGCCTCCATATCTTCCACTCCTCCTCCCTCTCTTGGTCCCTCACTGCCTGGCCCCTGCCTCCCTCCCTCCACCATTCTCCTTCTCATTCCATCTTTTCAGAGGGCAGCATTACAGTATAAGTAAAACTGATTCCCACTGGCAACAAAAAGAAACAAGGATGAGCTACCTTGTTCACCTTCAATATCGCTGCAGGATATAGTCCGTTACTGTCTCACAGAGCCACAGTGGCATTTGCTTCTTCCCTAAATGGGAGAGTTAGAGTATGTTGCTCTGCAGTGAGTCTTTCAGAGTTTCATGTTTTACAGCAGGGGGTCTTGATATCTCTCACACAAGACTTACATGACATTTCTGTTGAGCTCTGTTATCAAATGGCTGTGTAAACCGGCTTACACCAACACTCTGAACTCAATGAACTTAAAATCGCTGAGCAGATTCTCCATGGTGGAGGACTGCAGCTGAATGTTGTATGTCACCCGTGGATTTTCTGATAAGATCATTTTCCACCCTGCACATCTATTTTTGATGTGCTGTGTTGGTGGGGTACGGAATAAATGAATATTCATGAATGTTCGGAAAGCCTATATGTATCATAGTGATTTCCACCCATGTCATCAAGCTATGCAAATTACATCCTCACATCTCCGTACAACCGTACAGCCCCCTCTTTCTCTTTAATTAATGGTGCTGAGAAAATGTTTTTTCTTCCAAGGAAAAATTAGCTCCTTCAAGACAGAATTGGTGCAGATATTAATGAGAAGTGATAATTCAGGACTTGTTTTGCTTTGATGACTGAAGAAACCACACATTCCCTAAATGGCCACACATCTTTATGTTACTGTCTTGAAACTGAAGTTATTGAACCCTATAAGGAATGAATATTCATTGTGACGTCTCATTGGATAGTCTTTTAAATATTTGTAGTCTTTATCTATAATCCAGTTCTTTATCTTGTATTAATTAACTGACAAATCAAATATGCAAATGTTGTTTCCTAGATATGATGTAGAACTCATTTTCAGTAGCAAATCAATAATACACTTTTTTATTTTTAATGAAAGTACTTGCCAGGTTGCAAAATGTTCATATAGAACATACAATATAAATCTGTTCAGTGACAACATCTTTTATTTCCTTGCCCCAATAGCACTTGCTATTTTAAATTAACTAAAGCAAGATAAGACTAAAGAAAAGTTACGGTCAGCATTTACTGAATATACAAAGCTTAAAGGTACATTTTGTAATTACCCTCTTCAGAATTTTACTGAAACATTCACCTCCAGGGGGCAGCATTTTACCAGTGGGCATGCCGAAATATTTTTGAATGTTTGCTGCTGTTTGACTTTTGATATTTCTTTATAGCTAATCCCATTTGATGGCTTTCTTGATGACTATTTATGATTATTTGGTGCTTTAACTTTGCATTTTTGTCTAAATAATATCACTGTTTTGTTGTATTTATGAAATTATGTAGGTAAAATAACAAAAATTCTTTACTTCTTTACATATTTTCATTACCAACAAAATGGAACAATTGTGACGAGGCCACTTTAAGACCTACCCATGTTTGTGCAAATGACTCTGAAAATAAAACAGAAAGCAGCTTAACAACAAAAGAAATGATTTAACTTCAGTTGATATCTCTTTAACACAACCCATGGAAGTTTTGAACATTAAGTCAGGACAGTTGCTTCTTTATAATCTGTTGATCGTTTTACGTAATTTTGGAAGGATTTAAATGACAACCACAATTCCCAAAAAGTTGGGACGCTGTGTAAAATGTAAATTAAAACAGAATGCAATGATTTGCAAATTTCATAAACAGCAACAACACATCAGAAAAGTTGGGATGGAGGCAACAAAAGGCAGAAAAGGAAGTGCTATAAAGAAAACAGCTGGAGGAACATTTTGCAACTAATTAGGTTAATTGGAAACAGATCAGTAACATGATTGGGTATAAAAAGAGCCTCTTAGAGAGGCAGAGTTTCTCAGAAGTAAAGATGGGGAGAAATTCACCAGTCTGCAGCAAACTACGTCTACAAATTGTGGAACAATTTGTAGACTTTGAATATCTCATCATCTACAGTACATAATATTATCAAAAGAAAATCTCTGTGTGCAAGGCACAAGTCCAAATAATGGGCCAAATATAAAATGTATTGTCCAATAATATAAATTTTAAATGCTCTTCGGACATGATTTTGTCATGGAGATCACTGCATGGGCTCAGGAAAACCTACAGAAATCATTATCTGTGACCACAGTTCATCGTGCCATCCACAAATGCAGGTTAAAGCTCTATTATGCAAAGAAGAAGCCATATGTGAACATGACCAGAAACACCATTTAAGATGTACTGAGAAATTCTTTTTTGGAAAACATGGAGGCTGCATCTTCTGGACTGAAGATAAGAGTGACCATCCAGCTTCAAAAGCCTGCATTTCTGATGGTATGGGTGGGGGATTTGGCAGCTTGCATATCTGCAAAGGCACCATCAATGCTAAAAGGTATATACAGGTTTTAAAGCAACATATACTCCCATCCAGACTACATCTTTTTCAGGGAAGGCCTTGGATTACAGCAAGACAATGCTAAACCGCATACTGCAGCTATTACAATAGAATGGCTTCGTAGTAAAAGAGTCTGGGTGCTGAACTGGCCTGCTTGAAATCCAGACTTTTCACCAGTTGAAACATTTGGAACATCGTGAAACGAAAAATATGATAAAGAAGACCCACTGTTGAGCAGCAAAATCCTATATTAGTCAAGAATGAGAAAACATTTGTGTGTTTGGAATTTGCAAAGCATTGCATTCTGTTTTTATTCACATTTTATTTACACTGTATTTTTTAACACAAGAATTTACTGTAAGTGCCTTTTATGTAGGTAGATAATATTTCCAGCACAGCCATTGACACTGAATGGCTGTTGAACAGCTTTTCAAATATCTGCAACTTTACCTGGCTGTCTGTTTGATGTCCTTCATGAACATTGGCTATGCTGCAATTTCTAGCAACTTCTCAAAACGTCTCATAACTTATCATGTCATATTGTCAGTCATCGTATTTTATCCTACTGAACTAACAGGCAATGCATTTTATGAATACATAACAGGCTCATGTTGCCTACACTGGAAGGACAGAGGGACGATTGTTGGTACCATTACGGCTCAGAGGCCTTTACAGATAAGTTCAATAAGTTGCAATAATGAGACAGATAATTTACATGTAAATGTACGTTGATGGCATTAAAGTGTTTTTTACATTTTAAAAGATATTAGTCTTTGTGTATGCACTGGATGTCTCGTGGCTGGCTGAGCATAACTTAATAAAATTGTTGTAATAAAAAAATACAGAAGATACTACTTGCATTTTTGGCAATAATATAATCAATAGTTTCTGCTTTGTATGAGAGGATCTGGCTGGACTGCTATTGGACCTCTGGCTATCCTGATCATAACCACATTCAGCTTTTTGGCATTGAACCACAAAGATTTTGGAGCAGGGATACAACGTCTGATTTCAAGCTGGGTATGTTTCCTGCTTACTCTAAATGCATTCATTTTTAGGAGACAGACTTGAACTTAAATGCTCCCCTGCTGTTAATCCAAATGCTAGCTTAGTTGGCACATGAAGTTTTTGTGTAATTTGGTTAAAATGAAGAGTGGACATTATCTTTGTATGTTTCCAGTACTCATTAACTTAACTGATAAATAATAATGCACATACATTTTTCTTGGTATAATATTAATATAGTTTTTTATATATATTTTCTGCTTCATTCCATTATAGAAATATTACAGACTCGCATGTCTTAATGTGGCAGACATTATAAATGAAGAAGGTTTTTTTCTTACACATACCTGCATACCTGCATACCTATACCTGTCTTGTATGATATTGCTTAAGTGGCATTTTTCAGTGTGCTACAACACATCTAAAGCCTGCAAAGACCTCCCAACCTCCTCTATTATAAGATCAAACACACCTGACGGTGGGCAGATTTGCTGAATTACAAGTCGTGCATACATATCATCATCAATGGCCAATGTGGGCGACAAATCTCGTCTTCATCTTGAAAGATGAAAAAGATGATTGGTTGAGGGGGTGGGGGGACTCATGAAGACGAGAAGGGCAGAAGTGAGGATAAGCGGTAAAGCTGACATTAGGGTCAAGTGCTGATCTGGTGTTCACATTTCCCTTTTAAATCTATCTATATGCATATTCTCACATACACACATTACAGTCTGTAGCTACCCGTGTGTGGCTGCACGCCCACATGGTCTGCTGGGAAAACTGCCAAACACACGTAAAGTCACACTGAAACAAAAAGCAGATGGATGAAATCAAATGAGTGAAGGAGAATATTGCATATTATTTAAGTGTGCTTGTGTGTGCACGTGCCAGAGTGAGAATATATAGGAGAGGAGAGAAAGGGAGAATCTATTCAGGATAGAGGTAGTAGATCACTGACAGCCTGCACTGCCATGCTCAGCCAGTTCATTGCTGTCATTCCTTACTTCTTTTGACATTTTCAATTATGTCTTTCACACATGGCTGGGCACTTGTTTTTTTTTTTCTATGCTCTTCTTATCGTCCTCGTCTGCTTTTCTCTCTCACTCTCCCTTGCTAACACCTTCCTATTCTTCCCCCACCTTATTCATTCCATTTCCTCTTTAAGTGGCTGCTCCCTCTTTGCTTTGTATGCCGCCGCCTTTCATATATAGGGGTCAGGTAGCCCACAGATCCCATTACTTCCCAGCTCTGCGGTGGATGGAACAAGTGGGGGACAGTGGAGTGAGCAAGGATAGGGCAACCCAGGAGTGAAAGGGATCCTGTCAAATATGTCAGGGAGTTCTGTTAATTTTATCAGGTTATCCTGAGGAGGACCTAACAGGCTGCAATGCAGAATATTGGTAGACCTGTTTTTTTTTACCTGGTTACATCCTTTTTATCAACCATTTACCTGATAACAATGGAAAAGATTTACACTTGCTGGTAGTGTCTATTGTAAAGGTCTCTAGACTGTGACATTTATAAATTTTTCTGGTATGTTACTACTTCCACAATGATAACTGTGTAAAACCTTCACTTTGGTTGTGAGGGTGAAAGTTTCTATAATCAGTATTCTTGTTCTCAAATCCGTGTCAGCACAGTAAGGACAATAGCCTTTGATACATGGGTTGCCTGCTTAACCAGGTCAGCTATAGGGGTTCGCACTGTAATCAGTATTCTGTTATCCATGGGTCAAGGGTGAATACAAGAAAATAATAACCAGACTCTCAGATTTGTTTCCCAGCGACTAGCAACTAGCATTTTTTTAAATAACAGAGACATTTTTCTCAGGAGCTGTTTGGAAAACAGGGCTAAAAGTCTGATTACTCTGTACAGTCTGCAAGTTTGGTCACCTTGTGTTGTGTCAGTAAGTAAATACAACCCAGTCTCAGAGCAAAATGTTGGCGCACTACTGTAGCTGTTACGCACAGTGCATTACTTTCACAGTAAAGGCTCTAAAATTGTGTGATCCCTGCATTTTTTGGTGTATCCTTTGTATTTGATTTGAATCTACATCACATGAATCCCCAAGTTTCACTCTGTTTGTGGACTATAGCGAACACCACCTCAGGAGATGGCAGTGGCTTTCAAATGCAGGATTTTAATCTAAGAAACTGAAGATCTTGTTCCATGTGGCATAATTTTTCCTAATTATTTTTAGACTTTCTTTAATTTTTAGTTACTGTTGTTTGGTTCAAAGGTTGGCAACCTTTACTCATGGCTTTACTCATGACTCAGAAGAGCCATTTTTGAGGAATTTTTGACCAAAGAAATCTGTATGGAGCTGCAAAATATATGTGGGCTGGTATTTGGGCTTTATAACAAAGGTGACACAACCTATTAGGTATAAATTAGCCCATCAACATTACCAATAATGAAAATAAATTAAATAATTAAAATATTTACCACTCTGCAGGCTATTTATGATTATTTGGTACTCTTTCTTTGCACTTTTATCTCAATAATACCATCTTTTTGTTATATTTTTGAAATTATACAACTAAAATAATGTATTTTTATGTGCCCCAAAAAGCTGAATCAGTTCATCAGATGAACAGAGTCAGCTTTTTGGGATTCTTTTACCTGGATTATTGAGCATGCATCAAGAGTATTTTTACGTGTTATTATTACCAACAAAGTAGAAAAATTGTGATTTGAGTGGGGAAAAAAAACCTACCTATGTTTCTGCAAATGACTCCAAAAATAAAACATAAAGCAGCTTAACAGAAAAAAAAATAAAATTAAAGAAAAAAATTCTCTTCTATGCAGCTTTTTTGTTATTTTGGATTTGGAATCCATAACTAGTGACAGTTTCTGATGCATAAGTTACAAATAAACAGCACACTATTTTGCCCAGAATCCTCATCCAGGAAACCTCTTGGCTATGAGGAGAAAACCCCCGCTCACTGGAGCCACACAGACCCAGGGGTGCGACCTCGCCAGGCTGGTGAGTTTTCTGTCCGTAGCCTGTGGCTACAGAACTTTAATTACAATAATTAAAGAACAGACACTTTTTGACATTTTCAAGTTAAAAATTCATAGAAACAAAGATTGATAAATTAAATCTGTTTTTGCATGTTAATCTTGATGTTTTGAAATTTCAGGAAACATAAAAAAATTAAACAATGACAATTTTGGACTTGTCCAAATCAAATTGCAACATCACTAAAATGCCAATTCATCAAAACAAAAATAATAAATCACTAATATAATATGTCTGTGAGGCTGACAGATGGCCTGTCTGCATAATGAAAACTTCTGAGACTTGAAAAATCCACTTTAAACAGTGCACTTTATATAATTTTTTGCAGGATTCTTACAAGTCATGGTTGATTTTTATAAAGCGTTATTATTATTTTAATTATTATTACCACAGTGATGTTAATACGTCCTCCACCGCACACAAACAAAGAGATAACAAAACCTGAGACAGAAAATGAATGATATGTCACCATGCCAGTAATGGTAAACACAGACTAGGAAACATTCAAATACTGATTGATGGATTGGCTCTCTGAATGATTATCTGACTAACTAATTGATTGAGTCATAATGAGGACATGATGTTTTTCTCCACTAAGAGCATCAGAGGAGACACAATATCCATAATGCATGTTTCATATTAAAGAAAGAAGGAATCATTCTAGACCAACTGATGGATTTACTGATTGATTGGCTGACTGAATGACTAATTGATTGGTTTTGTAATGAGGGGAAAACACATTTTTCTCCATTAAGGTGAACCAGAGGGGATTCCCCTTGCTGGCAGCCATGATGTAATGTGTAGGTTCTAATGACCTCAGCATAATCACCACTATTATGAAACAGGCACTCTGCTCTCTAAACCACTTCATCATCAGAGTGTTGCCTACTCATGCCGACAGCCATCACTCATTCACTTTTTGCTCCTCTTTAACTAAGTGAGCCAAACAGATTACCAGCACTGCTGCCAGATTCGCAGCCAAATCGAAACAGAAAATTAGCAGCCTGCCAGCAAGCTTTGTTTGTCTGAGTTTGGATAAAAAAGAGAGAAAGTGAGAGGCTGTGTGTATATGCGAGGTAGTAGACTTTTGGCAATGCAAAAATGATGTCCATGGATGTACTCACTTTCACCAGGTGGCAGACAAGTAGGCAGAAGGCCAGATTGCAATTTTTCCAGGCTAATCATGAAAAAGGGGTTGCCAGGTGTTTTCCCCTCTAATCCCCCCTCTCCTGCTGACTCTTAACCCTGACCCTTCAGCGGGAGATCCCTCTCTTGGCAAGAGGGATGTAGAAACACAAGACAAAAAAATGGGGGAAGTCAGTGGCACGGGCTGAACAAGAGGAATGGGGAGTCATGGTCAAGGGCTGATTAATGAGCCTTTAATTTAATCAGCAATTCCCATCTCACCAGGGCCTCTCCACGTGGCTCTGTAGCAGCTTATTAGTTTTAACAAGTCTGTGATCTCCCCCTTTTCCCTGTCTTTTTCCCTCTTTCTGTCTTATCCAGTTCCTCTTTCATGCAAAACCCTTATCTGTGTCAGAGTCAGGCATATGAATAGGGTGGAAATGATTAATGGATATTTAAGAACTATGAAGGACACCTAACTGACTTGTCATTCCACATAGAGCCACATTTGTGTCACTTTGCCCTCAAATTTCTTTACATTGGCTAAAAATATTGCCCTTGATCTAATAATATTTATTTAACATATTCCACATTATCTTCTCCACCACATAGATTTTTATCTGGTTAATATAAATTATAAAATGACTCAGATTTCAGTATCGGGGTCAGTTTCTCTTCTGTTATTTCTGTTTTGGATATGCTCGCTTAAAACAAGACACACATTTTAAGACTTCATGAAAAAATTCATGAAACACTGAGGGCGTTCAGACTTTTTAACATCCCGTCATCGCTTTGCTGTCAAATTTTAACTAGTCTTTTCTCTGTTGCTGTCAGCTGTTATTGTAGTCTCTGATCACTGTAAACCTATTTATTCTGTTTACATCAAACTTCATGAAAAACATTTTTCTATTGGTATTCACATTTACCAGATGCATCTCTCAGTTCCTGTATCAGGTCTTTGCTGGACTTTTTTCTATTTCATAAGGAAATGACTTTCAGATGCTGCTCATCTGCTGTAGTTTTTTAGGGCTGCCAATTCTTCTTCTGTCCTCCACATTTTTAAGGACACAATGCACACTAGGCAGGAGATATGCCAAGTTTTCAGCCAAGAGCTCCTTGGGAGTCACCTTGTTGGTTCAGAAATACTACTTTTTTCCTTTTAGACTGTTATTTTTGGCATATTTCATACATTCAGCCAAACAAATGTGAACAAATTGTGTTTTTGTAACAGACTGCTGGTTAAGTGCCTAAAGATACAATTTACAATTAATTCTTTGCTAAGTTGTCTGTTATGTGTTGATAAATCACTGGTTCATATCTTGAGTTAGCTGGCTTTTTTATGCTCCTATAATTCATAGATCAGTGTTAAGTGGCTTAACAAAAAAATCCTCTGAAAATGGTCAGGTACAAGGAGTGGACTAAAAATGAGTGAAAAAGCAGCCAATGTCCAAAGACAAACTTTGAAGTACCTTCAGAAAGTCTGGAGAACTATTGCCTAAGACCATTTAAAAATTATAAGCTGGCTCCTTGGAAGCAAAATATAAGGAAATCAGGGGTGGCTCAAGACTTTTGCACTTTAGTTGTTTCTTTTAGTTGATAATTGCAGATGTTTAGAAATACATGGCTAACAAAGGTCAGGTGCAAAACTAAATAAGAGTGGTCACACAATCGTAACTAAAACAATGGACAAATCAACAAAATAATTAATTAACTGGATTGTTTTCTTTAACAGTTGTTAATGTTTGTCAGATGCTAAGACAGAGGTGTTAATTATGTTTGTAGCCCTATAATGACAGCATACTATCTTTTAAAAACAACCTCACTAGACTCTCTAGACCTCTATTCCCTCTCACACACGGGTTCTCTGCATACGTGCCCTCGCTCACATTTTGGCTGGATAAAAACAGCACACACAGCAGCTTTTTTCTAATGCAGAAGCAATGCATTTATTTCTAGATAATTAGAAATGATGGCAGGTAAAAAAAAAAAAAGAGAGAGTAAGAAGTGATAGAATAAGAAAGGCTTTGTAGTGAGTCAGAATGGAGATGAGAGAAGCTCTTTAATTCTTCCTCTGATTACTAAGTGGCTCCGTCCATTATCTTTACACAGTGAATAGCAGAACATCATAAAAGTAAAATGTGACTCATCCATCCCCACTGGTTATCACTCTCAGTGGCTTATGGAACTCAACCCCACACCCCCACCCCCATCCATCCGCACACAGATTGACAGTGCCCACTTAACATAGACCTTCAAAAAGTGCTTTTAGATAGTATATTTGTGTGTTTGTACATCACTCAAGGCCCAGACATTTGTTCATGTATGAATGTTTGTGTTTGCATAAAAATGTGCGTATGTGTCTACGTAAGAGTGTGTTTGTGTCTCAGGTTATTTCTTCTCATATTCTGAGACAAGGGTATAGTACATAGGTCCTCTCTTCTCTTCTGCTGTGGTTTTCTGAGAGGTATTGCCTCTCTTATGGCTGTTGAAAAGTCCCATCAGTGCCAGGCATGCTGATTTATGTCCCTGATCCCCTCCACCTCTAGCTCCTTTCCATTAGGCTTTACAATATTCCCCCATTGTTCAGCTCCCTGCGTTATCGGCCCTGCCCAGGCCTGTCAGCAGGACCTGCCTCACACACAATCACACCGAGAGTAGTAAAGGGAGGGAGGCACGAGGGGAGGGGGGGCTGATAGGATGGAGCGAGAGATCGACGAGGTGGGGTAGAGACAGAAACAGAAAAATGGTGAAGGGGAGGGAAAGCACAGGAGCTGGGATGAAGAGGGACATAGAAAAGTGGCAGGCAGAGATGGGTGGGGGTAGGAGAAAGGAAGGATAGAGGGGATTGGATAAAGAGGAAGATGAGGTGGAGGGCGGCATGTTGAGGGAAGAAAAGAAATGGGAGATGTCCATCTAAGCCTTGGTTTTATTGTTTCTAAAAGGGTGGGGGTGGTGATTTGAGAGGGAGTGGTGGGGTTGGGGAGCATAAGTTAGACAAAATGTGAGAGGTTGACTGTAATGATGGGGGTGGCAGTGCCATTTGGATGCATTACTGTGGGACATTCTCTTAGTGTATGTCCATTACGATATAGATTTTATTGTCTCAGAATGGGTTGGGGTTGCTGTATGTTCAATGTTGACGAAATAGGGTGTTAAAGCTGGTAAAGCTTTTGATATGGACTCCACTCTGCCAATTTCACCCAGTTTTACTGCCATGAGGAAAGGTAAGATGAACCAGGAGCGATGCACTTGGTTAAATGTAGGTGCCTTTCAGGCTGAGGTTTACAGATGCACCAGAGTTAAGTGCAGTACAATGACTCCTTGAAAGGCAGCCTTGAGAAAGGTCGAGAGGGCTACGTGTGCAGAATGTGAATGAGGGAGGGCTATTAAAGAGATTCAGGATCAATGCTTGTCTTGATGATGTGAAAGCAAAGACGGAGCACATAAAGGTTGCTTGTTAGGGTAAAACATTGAAAAAATGTGCTGGCTTACAAGCACTACAAGGGAACTTTACATTGCTTCACTATTTAAAGCTGTATTTCTTCAATTGCAAGTAATTTAAAGACCATTAAGTGCCATGTCATCAAAAATCTCAAATGTATTCTGCCCCACACCTTGTTTGAATTATAACTCAAGTCTAACAAATGGGGGGGAAAGAAATCCTATTTGTTTCAGTTCTGCAATTGCCTGCCCAGATAATGGGATGGTGAATTTAAAAGAGAACTTAAATCACCCTTATTTTTATATGCAGGGGGCTTCTCACCCTTTGAAGAGCTGGATCCTTCCTCTAAAACATATTTTTGACATATACCTTTAAGAAGAGGAAGATGAGAAAATGTGGATGAAAAGAAGAAGAGGGAAGGAAGGAAGGGGGTAAGGAGGGGTGGCTGATAAGCTTGCTTGCTTTCAACTCTGTGGAGGATAAGGGAGAAGAAGTTTTAATATCTCTAAATCAGCTGCTCGATATTGAAAGTGTCATCTAATTGAAAATGATTTAGGACACCGGGCTCGCCTGGCAATCATATATAAATTCACTCCTGACACGAGCTCCAAAGTCTCTCTATTTCTACTCTATGAGTCATTTGCATGGTGGGGGCCTTGGAGAGTATAAACCATGCAAATGATATGGAGCGCTGCACAAGGTGATGTATCCCCACTCCCTCCCCTCCCCTCCTCCATCTCTCCATCTCTCTCTCATTGCCCCTCTTAGCCTCAGGAGAAATGCTTTCTGCTTTGCTGCTGCCTTTGTCCAGAAAGTCATTTATTTCTCTTGTTGTTTGCTCGCTTGCTATTTTACTGCTTGCCACATAGGTTAGCGGGAAAAAAACAGCTGCCTCCCCATTCAGCTGAATGACTGTCATCTTCTATTTGCAAGCCCATGTTGTGCGTGGAAGTTATTTCCTTATTTTGTGAAAAGACAGATAGACAAACCCACAATAGAAGCTGTGGTGTGTATCCTCACTACTAGACATTGCAATAAACATACCTATGCTTTAATGAGGCCTTGAAGTACATCTGTGCACTTCAGACTGTAATGTGGAGTAATAGTGTCTGTGGCTTGAGGCTGAATGAAAAGTTTTTATCTTTCAATGAGCTTTATTATTTTTCTTCTCCTTAGCAGTGTGGCCATTAATAAGAACATAGACTCATGCCGCTAAACACACACACCTGGCAGGTAGAATTAACCTGAATTGCATGCCAAAATCAGAAGCCTTAAAGTGGTGTGAGGTAAAACAAGACAAAACCAGAAACTCAAAATAAGATAATGTTAGATTATTTCCCGAGCAATTCTTTACCTGACTGAACACCTCTCCTCTCAGATGGATATAAAGAGCAGCAGTGAGAGTTCAGAAGGGCCGAGTGTACATGTTCACCCTTTACGACTCCTATAAAACTTTTATGACTTGAAAATCCTCTATTTCGCTCTCTGGAGAGAAAAGCAGAGATTAAGGGATGAGAGGATGAGGGAGTAATGGAGACAGATGGAAAGCAAGCAAAGAGGGAGCGCATGCCTTTTGCTTCTGTTCTCCCATAAATGGACTGAAATTTGAAAGCAAAATCCTTATGGCCTTTATGGCTACTTGCACCACCAAAGCTGCTGTTAATTAAGTTTAAGTAAACTGGCATAAGGGCATATCCATGTTCACATTATCATCTAACACTGTGTGGCTTTCTGTTGTAGAAACAGGGCTAAGTGATTCCACAGGGTGTAATTTGTGCGTAAACATGT
>VUQS01010968.1:1392-14732 GCA_015108495.1 Heterochromis multidens
AATATATATTTTTTAAATAGACTATATATATATCTATCTCTCTCTCTCTCTCTCTCTCTCTATATATATATATATATATATATATATATATATATATATATATATATATATATTAGATAAAAAGTAAGAAAAAACAAGTTACAGAAAGTCTTAAGAAACTATACAAACTATAAGTGCAAAACTGAGTAGTCCAATGTGAATATGTGCACATTGGACTACTCAGTTTTGACTATTTAACCACAACCATGTGGCTTTACAGGAAGAAAAAGTCTAAACAACACCTTCAAATGAACAACACCTTCATATTGCATTATGGGAACTATAGGATGTAGTATTTTGGAATTAGTCCCATAGCGGGAACAAACTGTGAAGGCCTTTGATGCATCAGTTTTGAGTCACCTTTGTGTTTTTGCACCAGAGGTCTGCTAGAGTGGTCCTTTAAGATATGCATATAGTTGAGACACACACACAAACACACACAAAAGAAAAACAAAAAAACAAACATGAAGAATTGGGAAGGATTGTGAAGACAGGGAAATGAGCAAACTCTAATTGCACGTCTGTCACAGAATCCAAACTCTGGCTTTCTATCAAGCCTCCTAACTTCCACACCTTTAATTTCCATCTTGCTATGTAAAGGGCTCCTTACTCTCTGGAATGACATTAAATACACTATGTATGTAAATCATGCAGTGTGGCTATGTGCAATGTAAATATAACTCCTGGGGATAGGACTATTTCTTTAGATGAGGTAGTACATAAGAAATCTCCATCGTGACTGTTGAAAAACATGCTGCTGTTGAATTTTTAAATTAAACTTATAGTCTATATAATATATATTGTGAGCTCTACAAACAAAATAACATTCACTTACAGTGTTTTGGGCTATTGTACGACATCCTATCTCAAAACCTGGGCAAATAACACCAAAATCATTTGCATGGCTAGCCTGTTCTCAATTTCAGGACATCAAATTCATTCCCCTTGGTGTCACATTTAAAAGCAATGGGTAAGCTTCATTGGATGATGGGATTCATGGGATTAATGTTGAGAAAGGGCCATATTTTAACCTGAAACACAACCTTTTATAAAACATAACCAAGTAGTTAGCTAAGATTTATTACTAATTCTTTAAAGTAAAAGTAAAAGTAAAATGCAAGAGCAAGCAAAACTAATGAGCAACTGACATCAAAGTGAAAAATAAAGTCCCAAGCAGGACGAAAACTGCAGTCTCCTGGCTGGCAAACTTGTGACCACCACTTCAACCTCTAAATGGAGATTTTGCCGCTTTGCAAAAAAGGTGTTATCTCTTTGTATACAATGGCACCAATGACAAGAGCAATCTTGTGTGTATCTCTGTGATGCCAGTGGTATCAAACAGAATGGCAGTATTTGGGCTGAGAATGCTTTGAAGTGGCATTACAGGTATACAGAAAAAAGCATCTATTTGTATTTTGGGTGAACTGAGCCTTTAAACAGAAATCCAGTTTCTAAAAAGTGACAATCTCCACGTTCTTCTCCTTCCTTTCCGTCTCCTGCTTTTAGTTCAGCTGTAACAAAAGGACCAGATAATCTGTCCTCAGGCGGGCAGCTCTCCCATTACTCCTTCTCTTTGTAGCTCTAGTCCATTCTTTTGAGTCCTTTCAATCCGTAATTATAGCAAACACTAACACAGTGCCAAAGCATTGGGGCAAATGATGGGCATTTTTGCATTACAAAGTCTGAGTGTACATTTTCACATCAATAAATCTCTATCTTATTATATTAATGTAATTACTGTAAAAATACCTCCTAAAGACGATTCACCAGTGTAAACACCGCAGTATACTGTATATAAAGTAGGATTTGTGGCATCTGCTGGAGAGCTGTGACGACAGACAGAGAGCGCTGTTCTTCCAGTACAATAAGAGCTTAAAGCTTACAGAGTTTTTTTTGTGAGGGCAGATGGTGGAAGGAGCGAAAGGGCGACAGAAACAACACTTCAAACATGTTTGTTCTGCTCGGTAAAGCAAAACAGAAAACCTCTGACTGATTTAGAAACAAGAAGCAGGGGGGGTTATAGGAAAGATGGTTGCAATTTGGAGAAAAGAAAGCACTGCCAATACCACTGTGAGTCAGAAGCTGCCAATCGTCTCCTTGATTTTCAGTTTATCTGTTTGGAAGAAGCCAGTTAATTTGTCCTCTCATGACATCCTCTCTGTATTTGCTCTGTCTCTTCCTCTTTCTTCCCTACTCATTTCTCCCGTTTATCTGTAACAAAAGACTAGTCAGCCTGACCTCATGCAAAGCTCTCCCTATCTCGGTTTCTCTGTTCGAACTCATCCCTTCATCCTCTCCTCCGCCCTGCCTTTTATTGCTGGATTCTGTCGTTATCCCTAGCTAGATCCGACCCACGCTATCTTTTGCTCTCTGTTGTGTCACTCCCAGTTGCAGATATGCTGCAGCTCAACATACACATGTACTTGTGCAAATAAGCTATGCAACAACACACACACAAAATATAATAAAAGCAACCACATACATGTCTCCTGGATACATGTGTTGGTACACATTTAGAGGATCACAGTATGAAGGAATGATGGGAAAGAAGGGCACACACACAGCACGTTTCTGGACTCAGACTCACAAGCAGCTTGCTCTCGCACATGCACACACACACATATGCACACACAGGTTCAGGACACACAGAGTGACAGCAGGCAATATGGCAAGGATGCAATACACACAGCATGATCTTGCAAATGCTCAAACGTGAGGCATATGTGCACAAATGTCGCATACACACTTGCAAATACCCATACACACTGTACACTCAAGGATCACACTCACCCATAAACACTTAAGACCACAGAAACCACACATAAACATACACAAGTAAAAAACACATCCTTGCATTCCTTCAGAATATCCTTCCAGCTGCATAATGACCCACACACTTTCCTAAACAAACACACAGCCACACCCATACACTCCTTACCAGGACTACAAGCCAGAGTACAAAAACTAACACGTGCAACACACATTTTTCTTGACCTCACAATACCCTCATGCACAAAACACACAATTATAAAGACAGACAGAAAGCACTGCACGCACTGCCTGTATCTCTCACCTTCCAGCAGCTGGTCTCCTTTGTACCAGCGCAACTTGGCGGGGGGTTTGCTGCCAGTGCTGGTGCAGGTCAGGGTGACTTTTTCCCCCTCCTTCACCGCATGCTCAAAGCCCAAGATCTGAGGCTTGCCGGGCACACCTAGAGAGGCATAAAGAGTTGTAGAGTTAGAAAGGGAGAAAGAGAAGACTTATGCAGCAGGGCTAACCTTGTAGCCACGTACAGCAAAAATTAAGGCCAGTTGCTGAGCTTCTAACAAGTACTGCATGTGTCTGCAAAGTTGTGGTCTATCAGCAAATGTGCAACAGCATTGTCAATATCATAGGCAAGCTTGAATTTTTTTGGTCAACTTGGAAAGCTCTAATGGAATCCAGCTGGGAGAAAAATAATGATGCAGGCTTGCTATGATTTGCACCCAATATGGTTCATAGCCATTTCACAGCAGCTCTGACCTACCAGAAGAATCAGAACATACTGTCTCTATTATAAGTATCTGCCATGACTGGTGCACTAGACAGTTTTTTCAGTTTTGCTAACAGGCAGCCAATTAGGATGTGTAGATAATGACTCTTTCAGTCTCAGAAGGAAGTTAGTTAAACACAGCACAGTTACACCTCTTTGGGTTGAATGGGCATCTGCGTTTAATGTTTGCACCCCAAAGGCAAAACACTCCCTGGTTCCAGCTTCTCAGAGCAAATATCGTTGAATTTTGTTGTGTCTTTTAAATAAAATAAGAAAACAAGCAATCTGCATGCCTGTCTGAAAAGTAATATGATGGCATAACTTGCTGCAGCATTTAAACTCAGCTGGTGAACTGCTGTGACTAAACAGCTCATTCTCATTACTAGGCTGTCAAATACTGACATTTTTGTCAAAGCTGCTAGTGTCTCACAATTATTTCACTCCCAACTCATCACCTACGGATGCTTATGAAGGAGCCTTGGTGTCATATTTAAATGACCAGTGTAATTGTTCAATGTGTAGGGTTGATGTTGTGAAGGGGTATACTTTAACACATGCCACAATATTTTCCTAAACCCCGTCAAACAGTTTTAGGTACCTAAACCAGTGAATGTGAGTGAGATGATAACAAATCAGTGAGTGAAAACAAAGGGAAGCAAAATGCAAAACACAGCGGTCCAAATGGGACACAAACTGCAGTGTCCTTGCTAAGAAACTTGTGGAAATCTCCAGCTTTTCAGCCTCCTGATTCAGACATTATCACTTTTTAAAACATGACCGTGATCCATCAGTGTCCAATATTGCCAAGAGGGACACGATCAACATCTGACAGAAGGCCAGTATATGATGCAGTGAGAGGAAAACACATTGGATGAAATGGATGTCAGTGGTAGCAGAAAGAATACATTTTAGAAGATTCAGAAAGAAACTCTCCTCAATAAAACTGGGAAAGGACCCAAATCATCAGTACTAAGCGGTATCCGCCCATGCATGGGGCTGTAAGGAAATTTATAGCATTGCCTTTTATTGCAAAAAAGTATACTGTATATTAATTGTAAGAACAAAATATTAGGTCTTTTTTTAAATGATGTTTCAATTAACTGCAAAATGATTTCACGAGGTAATTACACGGAAACATACAATAAACCTTTAACTGTGTCAAATTTTTCTCTTTATTCACAAAAAAAGGTCATATTCTGCTGCGCATTTCACAGTCTCATGAAGAATTTGAAATGCTCGCCACATTTTTAGTAAGACTTCAAAACACGACAGTAGCTTACAGAAACCAAATATAGAAGAAAATATTCCCAAAGGAAAATGATTAAATCCTTCATTAACTTAACATTCCAACAGTACTTGTGGCACACATATTAAGTATTCCAACAGTTGGAGTGAAGCCCCAAATGGCACGACGGCTGTCTACTGATGATCATGGAAATGCAATTAATTCAGTGAGAATAATAATAACGCATTATCCCTTCAAAATCAGCAGCAAGGGTTCTGCATGTATGTATTTCTACAGTTTAAGTCAGTCTGGCATATAGCATTGCATGACTGTTCATTCTCAGGTCAGCTCATAATGTCAAGTAGATTATACTTTGCAGACAATATTAAATACACCTCCCAGAATTCATTATCTAAAAGCCAAGGTGAACGCTAGAAGACACAATAAGATTTTTTTTTTTGCAGGGATACTGGTGCCCTGGGTGACCATTTACAGGAGTGACAGAGACACAGCATGAGCCAAAGGTCAGAATAAAAAAAAAAAGACTTGAGCCAAGTGAAACACCAGACGCCCTCCTGCCAAACCAAAATTTCATGATTCTCTCCCAAAGGGTGTTCTTCCAGATTCTGGCACAGTCGGTTAAACGCATTTTTTGCTTAACTGCTATTTTAACTTGGAGCACAAGTGAAAACAATGCAAGCAGGAAAAAGAATCTAAACATATATTCTGCCAAATATTTCAGTATCCACTTTTCTTCACCACCATGGCTGAAGGTAAGAGGAGAACATTTTCTAAACTTGCCATACTCCATCTGGAGCTTTTGTGGGTGGCACATTTCTCCAAATGTTGGCGGCGTTTACTGTCATTCTGCTTTTGCAAATAATGAACATTCGGTTTGACATAGACTGCAAACTGCCCTCTTATGCATTAAGGCAGGAAAGACAGTGTTGCTAGTAGGAGGAAAAAGAGTTGAAACAGTAGAACCAGAGACGGTTAGACAGCAAGTTAGATGGATTTAGGACCAGGGCATGAAGGAATCCCAGAGAGGAAAATAATATTTTATTAAAACAGACAATGCTTTTTGTACCAAAATATTCATAAAATATTATGATTCAGGAAGCAGCAAATGACAGAAAATAGATTGATAGAATGTATTTCTGTTATTTTGTCCAAGTGACTGTAAAAAGACAAAAAGAAGTACCAAAAAAAAAGTGCTGTGAACTAACCAAGGTATATATCAAAAAAATAAAAATGTGGTCAATTTTTAATGTAGCAGTATTTGATGTAGTGCACTGTGTGCGGAAGCTCTCTGGCAGTAAAGTAGCACTGAATATTAATGAGGGGATATATAGAATTGGCTGGAGAAGTCCTGTTGAGACCCTTTCCTCTACAAGTAGAATAAAAGAGAATAAAGCCATTATAAATTATTCTATGGTTAGCTCAAGAGCGGAGGGAGGCCACACGTTTCATTCTCACAGACACACAGCCATTTAAAACTGGCCATGCGCAGCAGTTATGTGCTGATGTGTGATTGTGAACGATGGTCAAAACAAGTCAAAACAAGGATGAAACATGCACACACAAACACTGGTCTGCCAAAACTCGATATCTTTGCTTGATTTTCCCATAGGGGTCCATGCGTTTTTAGACATTTTACCATACATTTTTAATGGGTTGGCTCCCTCTCATGGGTCATGAAATATTTATTGAACGCAGAATACAGTGTCACAGCCGTCAATTACAGCGAATAAAAAATGCTTGAAACACAATTACTGCAAAATTGGAGGAAATACTGAGGAATGATTCTCATGTTAATTTGGCTCTTAAGAGCTGAAGTAGACCCGCCCTCACCCTTGCTTCAAAGCACACGATCTTCTCCCTCCTTAAATTAAAAGAATAAAATAATAATTATTGAGAATACTGCTTATTTTGTCCAGAGGAACTAGGTTTCATTCTTTTCAATATTGTAGAACTCACAAGAAATTTGGAATAAGTATCAACAAAAGTGATTTTTTTCCATGATTCTCCCGATGTTGTTGATTGACTAATCTCAAATAGGAGGGAACTACCTTTTGGCCGTTGAGCTACAGAACAACTATATAATCATAAGCTGCCCTGCCCCACCCTAAATATATAAAATATAGCATCTCTTGTTTCCACTAAGTGCATTCTCCAAGAGAATTAGGCTGAAACCCTCTGCAGCTTGGCTTTTCAGCCAGGAATTTGATGGCAAATTAAAATGTGCTGAATCAGAGAAAGTGAGAGGAAATGGCATCTCCTCAATATCACAAATTAACTTACAGTAAATATTAATTCTGTGTCCATGTCAGAAGAAAATGCAAAATTAAATAATGGAAGTTCACTCTTTTGAATACATACTAATGTGAGGTTTTTCAGCACAAATAATGACTTCATTACACACCAATTTAGAAGTGGCTCTGGATGCCCTTAAGTGTTGGCCGTAAATTTGTCCATCATTGCCTCCCAGAAATATCACACCAGCTGCCTTTTCCATGTATAAAATAATTCTCTATTGTGTTTATGCGTTGGTGCATTACAATATTGCCAAGCACACTACTTTGTTCTCATCTTAAGTAAAACCATTAAATATACTGTAGACAGAATAAGCTGACACAGAGTAACAATAACAACTCTGCTAATAAAAGTCAGTACCTGAAAGACTGTGAGTGTTCAAAGCCGATTACGCCAATATCCAATCAATAAACCAGCCTACTCTCCACTGACAGGATGACCGCAATTTATTCAAGGCTGCAGGCATTCATCACACTTACATTGCCCATTAAAATTTTCAGATTGCACCAATGTATTTTGTTTTTTTAAATATAAGCAGTTTAAGTCCAATGAATACCAAAATGTACAAAAGTAAACTAAATGAGTTTACTTTTGTAAACTCACCAAAAACTGGTCACCAAAAACTGAAAAGTCAATTAAATTTCACAGATTAAAAACTTGTTCACCTAATGCTTTCCTGGAGCAGTGGAAGTAAATTAACTGCAAACAGTTCCTACACCAGCTTACTTACCTAACCTCTGTGCATATGAGGGCAATGTCGGAAGAAACTGTTATGACACCCTCTGATGGATTTTTAGTATTGTATACTGCTGTCAGAATGGTGGGAAAAGGCAGCAGAAGACACACTGGTTTATCAGGGGTTCATTCTAAAACAAGGTAATGACCCAAAACATTAGGAGAAAAGAACTAGATGGTAGTCTTTAAATGATGGAAGACCAGACTTAAAAGCCATTGAGCTGGTTTGTGATGAAGTGGACAGAAGCAAAAACAAAGCTACAAAAGCCGGAAGGAACTGTAAGACAACACAGTTTTTAGTGCACAAACTGTTCTATTAAACTTACATAATTTTTTTACATAATTAATTCAACTTTTCAATTAAACTTTTTAAATGTTACCACACCCATACACTTATGGGTGTGTTTAACACTTTAAACACCTTGCAAATCTGTATGTTTTTAAGCCTTTGACTCATAGGCAATAATATCCATCTCACAGTAGATTACTGGAGGTGAATTATCTCCATGCATTTGATCCTAACCTTACGTAAAGGTTAAGGGGTATAAGCAACAGTATGAAATGATTACAAGAAGAACTACTGAGTACTAACATTAAACTCCACTCAACTGTTAAAAGGAATTGTTTTGTTAAATACTTAAATATGTATTTTTATTTTATTTTGTGACACAAAAACAGGCAAAGTAGATTCTTTACTCTGGAGGAAAACTACATGTATCCGATTATTTTTAAGGATTTAAATAAAAATAGCTTAATGGAAAATGGTAGTTTTAGGTCCTTTTGCAGCTTTATCCATACTAGAAACTAAAAGTCAGGATTTCTCTGTCTTTACTCCCCTGATTGAACACACTGTTTTTTGTTCACTCATTCCCAATTCCCCAAACTTTGTAAGGTTCAGTACTAAAATGCAAAGGAAGTTTCACTTACAATGGACACTAACAAGGTCAAACTTCATTTAGCATGGGGATAAACTCTGCAGGATAGGTCATACTAGCAAAATACCACAGCGGTATATCAAGGTGAATTCAAGCCACTTTTTACAGTCAGACAAGTCAAGTTAAACTATTCTGCAATTTAAAAGGCCTGCGTTTACTTTCTGAGTGTACAGTCTGAAAGTGACTTGGAATAATTGTAGTAGTATTTCCCATAAAAGTGGGAATAAACAACATGAAAACTGAGGGGGGGATAATAGCAGATGTCAGAAGCTTTGAATAATCCATTGTAATTTGTCACAAATTCAGACAGACTGCAGTCAAGCTGATTTGTACAAATGTCAATCAGTCTCAAAAGAGGCAAGCTGAGGGTGAACACAGTGAAGGCAAGAATGTCATTGTGGACCATTAACCCTGAGTGTGAACAAAGAAATATTTAAGAAAAGCCTACAAGAGACAGAAAAATATGAAAAATATAAAAACCTAAGGATCCTTCAAGGACATACAGGAGACAGGAAGGTTAGACTTAGACTAAAGAGGGTTTTATTGAAATTGAAAAATGAATGAAAAATGAGCAAAACGTGTTTCTTTTATACTTTTGTCCTTTTATCTCTTTACCTAGTTAAGACATAAGAAACGCATAACTTTCTTTCTGGGTAAGTTCATATAAAATGCTTTGAGAGTGTCAAAGTCTTGGCAAAGCAGTTTCTATACAAATTGACAGATTTCTCCCACAATATGAAAAGTGTGTAATAGTGTGTACTGTGTACATATTTCTGTGACCCACCTAGCACGGTGACTGTAGCTCGGGCGGTGCGAACTGGCATGGTGAAGATGGAGCAGGTGTACTCTCCCTCGTCAGACAGCTGCACATCAGAGATGGTGATGGAAAGCTCGGTGGGTGTCGAGCGGTGCAGCTGGATGCGGTTGTCTCTCAGCGCTGAAGGAAGCGGAGGAACATGATATCAATTATTAGAAATGAAATGTTTGAGGAGATTTAGCTTGTATTAGGTGTGTTTTTTTTTATATTTCATCTGTTTGCTTAATGTAACTGATTATTTTTGCTTTTAAACTTTAGCTAAATAGCTAAATAGTTTTGTTCATGTTTGCTATATATGGGTTTCTTGTTTTAATAAAGTAAAAGGAAAAAATTAAAAAGAAAGAAAGAAAGAAAGAAGAGCATAATTAAACACAGGAGAGTAAAGGGAAGAAGCAAAAATGAAAAGGAAAAAGGGATGCGATAAAGGAAATTAAGAAGAAGGAGGGAGGTGACAGAGGTATGGAAAGAAAGAATACCATCACAGATAGATTAAAAAAATCAAGTGAAGAATGGAGGATGATGAGAGAGAGGAGAGTGCAAGAGGTGAGACAGTAGGGAGAAAGACTGAAAGAACAAGAAAATGGGAGGTAGAGGGAGGGACTGGGTTAGAAAGGGGAAAAAGAGAAAATAAGGAAGATACATAGGGAGAGAAGAGAAGTGACTAGTTAAGAAGGTAATGGTGAAGATGAAGGAAAGAAAAGGCTGATAAAGGTTTGTAAGGAGTGTATGAGGGGGAATAACAAAGGCACAAGTTGAAAAAAGTAAGAAAAGAAACAATGATGAAAGGAAAGTGGTGGAACTGAAGTGAGGAAAATACAGGAGGTGGGAAGAGAGACAGAAAGTGTGTTAAGGAGGATGAGCAAGGAGGGGAAGGGCAGAGTGAGAAGCAAAGAGGAAAGTAAGAAAGATGATCCGCAGAATTTAAATCATGGGAAAGAGAAAGGTAAAATGAAAAGAAGGAGGAGGGAGGGGGAGAGGTGTTTAGAGAAAAAAATGATGTAAGAGGGAGGGAGAGAGAGGAGAAGGAGGAGGAATGATGAAGATGAGGTGAGAGAGGAGTAAAAAATAGAGATGCAAGTGCAAACGAGGCAAAGGAAGACAAAGAGCAAAGAGAGAATGGAAAGGAGACGCAAATTGAGAATGAGAGACGAGGAAAAGTGCAAGAAGGAAAAAAAACAGAAAAATAAAACAGAGGAAGCATAAATAGCGAGGAGAGTTAGAGAGAGACCAGGAGGAACAGAAGGGAGAGGAAAGAGAATGGGGAGGATAAAGAGGAGGGAGGCGAGAAGGGGGAATAAGAGAGACATAAATGGCTTTGTCATCAATGAGAAATCCAGCCATGAAAGAGGGAGAGAGCGCAAGCGACCGAGATAGATGATGATGATGAAATGCTACGAAATAACCGCTCGTTTCCGTGATAGCATTGACCTCTGCAGTGTTTGTGCACTGTGATTGCTGCCGGTCTCCCTGCCTTCCTATCTGCCTGTCTATCCAGATGTATATCTGTCTATCTCTCTGTCTCAAAAAAAACTTTTCAGCTTTGTTCTCTGTGCAGAGCCGGCTCTCTGCAAATAATGACTAAACGTAAAACAAGCAAATTGCGATAAAGCAGATACCTGGAAAAAGCCATCATGGTTAAGTACAGTGAATAGTCAGATAGATTTGTTTCACATTCAAAGTTGATTTGTAGCAACTGCTCTTGTCTCATCCCCCAGTTTCAAACTAGGACATGTATGTTTTAGGTATTCTTAGTTTAACTAGAAAAAGATGGAGAGTCAGGGCAGACAGAAACATTATGAGAGAGAGAGAGAAAGAGAGAGAGAGACAAGACACTCAAAGAATCACAAGAAGAATGAATCCATCCATCCTGGTTGCAAGGGCAGCAGTCTAAGCAGAGATACCCAGACTTTCCTCTCCCCAGTCACCTCCTCCAGTTCTTCTAGTGGGGCACCAAGGAAGTTGGGCATGCCCAGAACACCTCATCTAGAAGTTATCTAGGAAGAACCCTAGTCAGATGCTCTGTAATTCTGTAATGGCAAAGGTAGTGGATGTCCTGCTTTGCCCCCTTTGCCATTCAACAGCCAAATTGGAAATCATACCAATACCAATCATACCAATCAAACCAAGCCAGTCACATTGTTACAATGATTACAATGATACAATTTCAATTGGGTGTTGAGAGAGATATCTACTTGTTATCATAGTAAAGATGTAAGTGTACCTAATTAGTATCTTTTCTAGATTTTCTGTACCCATTACATTAATTTTTAAACCTCATTTTGAGACAAACTTTTAAAGTAGTCTTTGCCATTACCGATGATTATGCACAGTTTTTTAATATCCAAGAGACCATTAAAATTCATGTTACTGCACTCTCCCCCATTCATTTAGATAAGGTCTTCAAAATAACTGCCCAAATTATTACCCTGCTCTCCTACAAGATGTTTGCTAAGTGTCAAGGCTTGCTTTTGGAAGGACTTTCTGGAAGGAGACACTGACTGCCTAAAGAAGAACTTTTCTTGGCCGATTCATGTCAAAAATTAAGTTATTATAAGCAGACCTTAGCTAGTTCTGTCTTTAGCTATTACATTTTATAAAGTGTTGTCATTTAAAGTGTTTGATTATTCATCCACATCTACCTCTATTTTTTTTTTTTAAGTCATGCGAACTGCTGTGGAAGAATCATAAATAGCAAGAATCCAAAAATAGAGTTTACCCACTCTAGTTCTGTATTTAGAGAAAAAATACAATTACAATGGTCAAGCTAAAATTTAAAATTTAAAAACAAAAAGCAAATGGGGATCAGCAACCAGGGAGTAGTAGATAGGTACATGCACAACTCATTCACATGTCTGTCTGGCTGCTGATTGGTTGACTGGTTGACCACATTATTCTAAAAAATATAATTCTCTTCTCCTCAAATGCCAGCCCAAGTAGATTACTTTTGTCAAGGAGTCAAAGAGAAAAGCTACTAAAAGTCACGAAATCTTGGAAGAAAACAGCTAACTTGGCAACACTGTTAACCTGTTCCTGTTGATCTTACACCTCTAACAAATCCCACTTGTCAGTGATTTCAGTGTATTAGGTACAACCCTGCAGAAACTACTAGTGGTCAGCAAAAACAAGAGTTTCAGTGGGTGTTAAGAAGCTATTTTATCTTGAAAATCTTGAGAAAAGAGCATTGTGTAAGTAAGTCCAAACATGTGTGTGAAGTTTCATATTGTCTTATCACTGTTTTCTTTTCTTATTGTTTATCTGGCTTTCTCTGTATTGAGCCACATCTGTGTCTGTTTGTCTCATCACCTTTTTGTCATTCTTTCTGTCTCACTATTATCGCCCTTTCTCTTCTTCTCTCCATCTGTCTATTCTCCCGTCTTTGTCTTGAGCACTTCCACACTCCCACACACATGCACGCGTGCACACACACAAACACAAACCTTTGTTTCTCTTGGTATTTTTTCCGTTATTTCATCCAACACTACTTTATCTTCATGCCTTATCACTAAGCAAGGTCACTACATTTGTCTTCATGAGCTACCCTCTCTGTGTGGGTGTGTGTGTGTAGGTGTGTGTGAGGCATACGGTCACTCACTCTCGCACACACACAGACACACACAAACACTTATCCATGCCCCCTGGACCTTGTGCTCAACTATCAGTCTCCTTAATTCTCTTCCCCTCATCTCTACTCAATCCCCTTTCTCCCCCTCTGCTTGTTCTTCGTCTTTCTCTCTTACATCTCAC
>VUQS01010971.1:16053-29005 GCA_015108495.1 Heterochromis multidens
TCTGAATAAATCTTTTGTCTTTAAGGTGAAAAGCCCCATGAATAATGAATAAAAGAGGGAGATATCTTCCTGTGAAAATTAAAAAAAAAAAAAAAAAAAAAAAAACCAAAAATATAAAAAAAAAAAAAAAAAAAAACAGAAAAAAAAAAAAAAAAAAAAAAAAAAAAAAAAAAAGAGGTTGCCCTGTGACGTTTGCAGGGAATACACAAAGTGACTGTGTATGTGAGATCCGGAAGAAAACAAATCCAGCGGCCCGTGATAGGAACTGAGGCTGGGAACCACCCCTTACTGTGTACCCAAGGGGTCAAGGTGACATTCCACAACACCTCTGAGATTGGCCTAATGGAGGGATTGGTGTATGGCTTTTGTTGAATAGGAAATAAGAAACCATGAAAAAAAAGGGTGTAACAAGAGACTGAAGTATGCAAAAGAGACAGAAGGAGGAAAGAATTCTGGGGCAAAAGGTAAGAGGTTATGGGGTTCTTAGAAATATATTTACAAACACACGAATACATAAAAATCTGATAAGGTCATACTTAAAAAGTTAACACTCAAAACTGTAATCTACGCTTTTTTTCTGATGCCATTTCTGAGGTGACCGCGGTAGAAACCGCTGTTTTTATTTGACACCATTTCCTCTGTCCACTGTCACAAAAGACAAAAATTGTACTCTTGGGCTGTAATTTTTGGTTTTGGCAGCACAGATAAATACAATTCCCTTTGGGTGTTTGGGCTGTAAAAGCTATTCAGATCTCTTTTAATTTGCATCTTTTTAAAGCATCATGTGTTCATAACAAGTAAATATAGACACATGACAACTGAGTAGACAGCGCTGCAATATCTGCGCACCTTCAAGAGTGACATTGAAGAAAACAGTCTAAGATATACTGAATAACATGGATTAGGAAGGTCAGTATACCCTGTACAGGCTAATCCAAAATATTCTTTAAAAAAGAAAGTCAGATTTAATAAAAATGGTTCTCCTGTGAACACCAGTGAAATGCAATCCTCCCCAACTTCAAACAACAGAGTGCAGGTGCAACGGTCCATCAAGCAAAGTAAATGTAACTCTTACCGTCATAAAACCAAAAGACTGGAGACGTGCTAAGAAGAGTCACGTATGGCGCTGTGAGTCCCTGTGCCTTCCACTTTCTCTTCTCTGCTCAGGATGAGTATCTCCTCCTGGTCAAGCTTTATTCCCAGATCTCACCCCGTTTAATGCCTGAGAAACACAGAGACAACAGACCGAGGAGAAAGTTAGAGTCGAAGAGAGGGAGTGACAGGGAAAGAGAGTTCCCTGTTTGGGTGAAGCAGTGATCAGATACGGCTATTTTCAGACTCTGGCATGCTTGTCTATGAGACTGGAAAGTTATCCCCCAGTGTGGATGGGTGGGGGATAAGTGACAGGCCTCAGTATCTCTATTTTACCACACACATGTTTGCATGAATACCACGCAGTATAAGTGCATGCATGCCTGTGGAGACAAACTGCATCTAAGCACACATTCACACAATGCATACATGCCAAAACAGTCGCAGAATGATTCTACTGTGTGTTACATCAGGTAGATGCACCTTTCAGACGTTAGGATAGCCTCAGGCATGAGAGGGGTGTAACAGAACCTCGATATACTCATCTCCTCCTCCCAGGTTTTATGTCGCACAGTGGCCAGAGTTGTCAGTTTGTGGCTATGTAAAGTGGCTTCATCCACACAGAAACTGACAGGAGTATCACACATTCTCACGAGACTCTCTTTCATTTTATGTTACGGTCAGCTTGACTTCGCGTCAACAATGCTCCCTCAGAGATGTGAAAATCAAGTCACATAGACATGACGTGCAAATGCACACTTTTTTTAAAAATTTTATCCATGTCAATACATCTTGTAATGTCAACATCATACCAGGCTCTAAATATACAAATTATATGGCCACTCACCTGTACCATTAATAATCTTTCCCGCTGTGTAATCCATATGAGAATGTATATTTGGAAATGACCACACGCATGCACACACAGGCTGAATATACACAGGAGAGAGGTCAGCCAGAAGCACCTCTAGACCTCAGACTCCCTGCTATTCCCAGAATGATGATGTAACTACTGCTATTAGCATGTCATATTTAGACCCTGGATACCTAAAACCAGCAAGGCAGCTACTGTGCAATATGCTATTTGGACAACGTCCAATGCAATCCACTTCGAACCCATATTCAACAATAAACAGAAGAGGCGCAAGAATCCGCAACTTACAAATTACAGTGCAAGGCTCAGGAAGAGCCAGGCTGTCACTACAAAAGAAATTAATTAGCTTCCATAAAGTGAATCCTGAGTTATGGTGTGTCTTCCCTAACAAACACAGATGAGATTCATATTATGAACCTTACAGTTACTGATGTTTTGCTGTTTAAATTCAGCTTTATTCTGCCAAACACTGAGGGGATATCTCTTTAGTTTGCTGCCTTTTTAAGTGTAGTTGTTATCTTAATCTACAGCAGCTAAGCAACAAGTATTCTAGTACAAGGCCACAAAGAAAAAAAAAAAGCTTCACCAGCGCTGCCAAACTTGTTGCCAACTTTTAAATCAAACATAGACAGAACTAAGTCTTGAGCTGGATCAACACTATCTGTGTCCGCTGTCATCATGCAGATGATAAAGTGGTAATGTAAAAATCCTGTCTACATGGGCATGAATGGCTCCAATGATGAGTAACACTCCTCCAACTATGTCTCCCAAACACCCAAGCTTCAGACCTTGGGGTTCCCGAGAGCCCCACAGCAGCAATCAGTGTGTCAGCAAACATAACCAAACAGCAGCTGCCCCCCAGAAACAACTCATCATGTGGCAAGGATCACTGAGGTATGGTGAAAAGCTGACAACTGACAGGTGCTAATGATGCAACCTTGGGGCCAAAATCAGGGCAGTATCAGGGGACCAATAAAGTTCTATCCTAAGTGCTATCAACTATAGACTTAATCCTGTAACCTGCATGACAAACACGACCAACAAAATCTACACCAGCATCAGAACAAACATCCCCATGAGTTTCTAATTTTTGACCACATTCATATTCATCACTTTAAACTTGATTCTTACTCTTGTAAGCATGCTCTACTGGGTACTGCATGTGGAAAAATGATTTATAAAAACAATTTAAAGCAAAGGGACACAGCAGCAGCTTAGCAATGATCTTATTAAAGTACCAAAGCAAACTATTTTTATAGTGACTGACACAAACTCCCACTCAAACGCACCGACACTTTGACCTATGAGCCACTCTGGACTACAGTAGCCGTGTCGACATGCTCTCACCCGTACAGTTTCAACACCTAATTCATTATCAGCTTCTCCAAGGCCCTGCCATTCCCAGTTAAGTAAGTGGCAGGATATAAAAAGCAGAAGAGCTGTGCATGTAGTAAGTGTCACTTACTGGAAAACACTTAAATCTGGGAGAAGATCAAAAAAGGAAAAGCATATCCACAAATGCACCGTGCTTTTTAATAGAGACATTGGTAACATTTTGTTATGCTAGAAAAACAGACATTACAGTGGAATATGAACTTCAATATTTAATGGGTTAGCAACTTTTTACATGTAAAGGTACAGAAGCAACTTTATCACTGGTGTATTCAGCTCCTTCAGTATAAAGCATACTTTCAGAGCTGCCCGTTTTTGTGCAGCCAAGTAGTGTGCTGGTTAGCCCTCTCAAAGAAGATTCTAGGTTTTAACCAGCTGGTCGGATCACTTGCGTGAGGAGTTTGCACGTTCTCCCTGTCCCCGTTTGGGTTTTGTTCAGGTTGCTCTGGCTTCCTCCCACAGTCCAAAGACACGAATGCTAGGTTGGTAGATGATTCTAAATTTGTCGTGTGTGAGCGTGCATGTCTGTCTCTATGTGGTAACACTGTGACAGTCTGCTGAATTGTTCAGGGTGTGCCCCATATCTTGCCCTTTGTCAGCCGGGATAGGCCTCAGCCCCAAATGCTATAGGGATATAAGGGGCTTATCTGATGTATGATGAGCTGGATGTTAGAGCAGCAAATAACTGTGTTGCTGCATGGGCTTTTGGTTCATAATGTGTTCTGCACATTTCTAGATTAACCATCATTTGAAAGCACCTGGCAGCACTTGGCTAAAGTGAAGTGTAACAGAGGTGTAACAGGACTCAGGGCACTCAGTGTTTCTGCTGTTTAATAGAGCAGACTGTGTATTACTGTATTACTTTCTGTGTTTAGCCTTTATATTTAGAAACTTGTGGTTGTTCTTACAACCACCGAAATAGATTAAAAGGTCTCATGACTGAAATAGGATTGACATGTAAGGATTAAATTAAGGAAGGATCTTGGCTGGAAATGCAGGTGAAGATGTACTAGTCAACTTACTGTTTTTTTTCCCCCCTCAAGTGTAAGTTTTTGTGTTTCAGTTTTCCAGCTACATGGTGCATAGATGCAAAAGTTACAGTCAAATATACCTCAGGAAGCCTTGATTGTCTAAAATTGGATGGCATTTCTTTTTCCAAGTCCATTTTATAAAATCATATATTTCCATCTTTCCACCTTTGATCATTATACATCACATGCATATGCACAAGTTTGCCACTAAACAAGCCATACTGGGTGGAATTAAGTTCCCTGCATGGTCATCTGCAGGTGCAACACAGAGGTTTGCAGACCTGCGTCTATGTGCTGTCGCTGTGTACTGTCTCCAGGGGGCAGTGTCAAAAATATGTGGAACAACCGGTAATGTGGGCTTCTCTTATTTACACTCTTGTTAGGCCTTTGGTTTGGCCACTGTCAAGTGATGATCCACTAGAACTTCTTTACAAAGGAGAGGGACTAAGAAAGAACCAGAACTGTCCATCACATCCATTGTTTGCGTTTCTTATCCATACTTCTTTGATCTCTGTTGTTTTTTGCTTTTCTTTGTCTTTGTGGTAACTCAACTATGGTTGCTCTTTTTCCCATTTAAGCACACCAATCAGCATGTGGCCTCCACATAGTGCCATAGCAGGTTTTTGGGGCCTACTCTTTGCACAGCCAGATAGCTAAGCAAACTGATGCCAATACAGGACCATATCAAACCTTAAAATAAGTTGTTTTTTGTGCCACATTTTGTTGTTTGTTTGTCAGAATAAAGTATCTCTGGAGCAGTGTCCAAGAATGACTGATCACTGTGCAAAAACCAGGATTTATTTGAAAAGAAGTGGCTCATCAGATTAGATAAAAACTCATCAACACCAGACTGCATGATGCACGCTACAGGACATTGTTAAAGGGCTCAGGGAGCAAGCACACTCCACTTTTCACACACCACTTGAGCCATGACATCAGACTCTGGAAAAGGGCAGAGTGAGGGGGAGATAAAGGAGGAAGCACAGCAGAGGGGACAATGAGAAATGAGAGGGCACCAAAACAAAGAACAGACATGGGAAAATTAAAAGTGAGTGTGAGAGAGTGATAGAGCAAAATAAAGGCGATTGTGAAAGTAACCCCCTGTTACATTCTGTACTTTCAGGAGAAAATGTATCACATTCTCCTGTTCCCTGATGGCCTGCCTTGATCCTCTTTCTTTCTCTCACTCTCTCTCCCTCGGACACACACGCACCACACAGCTTCTCTCCCCGTAACTCTAAACTGGCAGGTGCAACTGAGTTAACATTAACAGAGACAGTTAAGTTTCGGGCTTGCTGGCCATCAATCAAGTCAAAATGCTGTGATCACTCATTACGGTGTATATTTAAGTCTCTGTTTATTGGTGCGGCGGCCCTCTGCGAGACAGATAGCAGCCAACTGTTGCTCGTCAAACTGCATCCTGCTGCGCCGCTTCCTCTGTCAGAGACACAAGTGTGCAGCCACAGAAATACATGAAAGACAACATCAGAAACACCGGCCAGTATAGCCTAAAGCACACACACACACACACACACACAGCAAAAGACACTCACAAGGCAGGTAGACAGGTAGGTCTCACTGGGAGTGGTATGCGGTTCTCGGAGTGATAGTGTTACACTCTGTGCATCCTGGACACCTCCCCACTCTCCCGGCTCACCCAGCATTCAAATGCATCTTACAGATACCATCCGTTGCTGCTGGCCTTTTAATTTTTTTTTTTCCTCATTACATCATCCTTTTATGCAAGTTAGAAGATTGGACAGAAAAACCTGGGTTGTCGGTTTCTTTTTTCTTTTTTGGTTTTCTGTCTGAACTGGAATATCAATAGCTTTGAGGAAGACAGGAAGCAGATTAGTTTTAAAATATGTCCCGTGGATTCTCATCCTGCCCATGTGCACAGAGACTGACTGATAAACGTTTAATGGCAGGTGAATGTGAACTCAGGAAGCAGGAATAAGGAAAAACTGCAACTCAGTGATGATAGATATTACACACAAAATGAAGTAAAACAAGTGCAGGGATAGTGTTATTATTATCAATACAAAGCAAAACTCAAAAAGTTATTTTTTATCTAATTGGAAGAAGAAGAAGAAGATACGCCTCTGCTATATATTATATATAAAATTTATTCTTACACATACGGGAAACTGTATTGCACCAATGCACAAGTGCAAGCTAACAATAGAGATTATCCTAAGCATTTAAGATGTAGGTTAAACGTGGATGTTTCAGTTCATGTTTACAACTATCAAGGAGGCTGCATGTTCTTCCCATTCTGCTCTCATAATGTTGGCCCTTACGGCTTTAGAAATATTCTTTGTAAAGCTTAAAAGCTTGTGGTTTCAGCATTTATCCTCCTCCCGGTCCCGACCGCATCTTCCTCTAATGCACTGGAGACAGCAGTCCACCGGAATGCACTTTAAATGGAAACCGAGGCGACCAAACCGCATCCCGGATAAGCTAATTCATTTTCTCGAGTTTCGTCAATTACAACTGTAGGGTCATTGTTGCTTGTAAGGCAGTTAAAACACCCCAAATAGCCTTGTTTACCAGCTCTAACACCACGAAATTGAGCCGCGGGTCAGATCTGCTGCTGCAGCTGCTAAAAGCGACGCGGAGGGAGAGATATAGCCCCTTTAACAACAAAACTGATACTGTGTGTACTTACCTTAACACAGCTGCCACCTCACTAGCCAAATTCCGAAGCATATCGTCTAATAATCAGCCTTTTTCCATATGAAATGAGTGAAGTCCTCGGACGAGCGCAGAAGTGACAAACACTGAGCTACAGCGGCCGGAGGAGCTACTGTGTGATGAAATCGTACACCTGTTTTTCAACGCGCATGGATGTTGCCAACCCTGACTGAAAGCTACTCCCTCTCTCGGGGGTCACTGGGCCTCGGGCAGCAATGCGGTTAAAATGACCTGTCCCCTCTCCTTAAGACACTCCAAGGACAAGGCGGCACAATTAAGTTACCGCCTGCCTTTCTCTCTCGACTACATGCGCCAGCCGCGCCGCAGTCCCAACTCTACCGACTCTGAAGAAGCGGCGTCAGTCCAGAAATGGACCGGCTCTGCCTCCGTTTCCGTTTTTGTTATTAGTGAATGATGTCTTGGCTTCGTGCGCAAAATGGCCTCTGTTATTTTCATTCAGCAACAGTCTACCGCGAGCTTCTCATTGGGTCTGCGTGTAGCCATGGCAACGCCCGCGGTTCAATCAGTGTTTGCAGAGGACACACACACACACACACACACACGAGGCCTGTGTACTGCTCACTAACAGGAAAGTGCCACTTTGCCTTCTATCTGCAGCAGAAACACATAATAGACTGACCTCAGATATGAGGCGGGGTGCTGACAGGTTGTTTAATGGTTAGACCATGACAATAACATAGGGTAAGGCTCGAAGCCTAAATAGGAAATGATTCACAGATGTTTGCTAGGGATAAGATTTATATCTGTGCTGTCCTGGCAGCATGCCATCCTTCACCATCCATATAGGTTTAAATAAAGTTTTTTCAACTAGAGCTGTTGTCTCTAGATACTGTTGGTTAAAAGTTTATTGTTTTAGCAGTGAAATCCTGTGTGATGGTTGTGGCTTTATAGCAGTGCTGACCATAAACTGTATATAAAAGATGTAAGTGGCATCATCCAGCCTTGAGTTTGGTATTTTGATGTGCACTCTCTTGGGTTTTTATGTGATTATATTTGGATTTTAGGATTGAGCTCTATGGCATCAGGTAATGCTAGCTGCCTTTTTAAAGCTGCATCCACAGAGAGCACCAACGAAACAAACAAGATAGGGAGGTCCTGTTAAGTTATTAACTAAGGTGAGATCTAGCAGAAAGCTATCAGCTACAGTTGCTTGTCATTCAAAGTGGCCACTGTCTTCATGCATGTCTTTAAGCTTTAAAACAGTTAAAACAGGCCAGTTATATAAAAAAAATAACTCCCTATATTGATGTCATAAAGTTGTAAATTAACTATAGCGATTCAAACCATTTGTAAGCATGGCGGTTGTAAGCAAGTTTATTTCTGTTGTGAAGTTGGGCATTTTAACACCGCAGTCTACGGGGATTGACAATAGACAGTTTAAAATATGGCCGTAGTTACCATGACATCACCTATTGGTTTGTGAAATGCCGTTATTTTCACCATCTTTTCACGAGCTAGGGCTGTATCTGATTGAGAAACCACACGCTCATTGGCTAATGACTTGCCAACTTCACTAAATGGACTGAATCTTTTTTTCAGCATGACCTAAAACAAGCAACATAAGTAAGTGTTTTCAAAGGTCAAGGCAGAGGGCCATTTTCCCATAGACCTCTGAAGAGCCTGAAGCCTTTTAGTAACTACAGGTATCGCCGCCTAGTGGCTGTTAAAAAGAATGCAAGTTTAAGCTCTGTCCATCTCACCCACCCCCACCTCCACCCCAGCCCCCGCTCCCTGAGTTTGTCATATCTATCTATCAGTGTTTTAATACCTTTCTGTTATAATCTGTCTATTTAACTATTTTGTCTCAGTGTGACAGTGACATAGACTGCAGATTTGGTGTAACTTGTCTAAAGTGAATGTAAGCAGCCTATTTCTCATAAATTCTTAAAACCTTTTGAGGGCCATTAGAGATGGTCTAGTGAGCTGATACAGAATCACACACAAAGCCAAATATGAGTTGTTCACCATATGAAATATCTCTACAGAAAAAAATAAAGCTCCTTAGTAAACATCTGAAAATCGTATTTGTGTTTGAACAGTTTTATGTATCATCTGTATAATTTGCTAGTAATAATGAAACTACTAAAAAATGATGCAGTGTTTTTAAATCTGTAGATGCACCATTTTATGTTTAAATCATGCGTTGGCTTGATTTTCAAGTGAGTTTCTTTACTATAATGCACATTACTGATAATGTTTCACTGTTTAATGCTTCAGTAAGTCTGATTATTGTTTGCCTCATTTTATAACGTCAGTTACATTAACAGCATTTCATCAACAGTGTTAAAGCTGCAGTGTTATGTTACCGTTAACACATCCATAACGAGCCCTTTCTTCTGTCAGCTTTAAAGGTGTACGAATTTAGAGCATTATTGATGGCTGACTTTTGTGAGGTGTCAGCAAGACCACATCTGTTAGTGTGTATGTGTGCATACGTGTTTTTGTGAGTGCGCATGTATGCAGGCATCTGTTTGAGTCTTTTATCACCAGCTCTCATGTGCTGTAAAAGCAGTCCTTACTGTCTGTTACTGTGGTCAAGAGGGTTCCTTTTTATAGGTGATATGTTATCCACGACATACTATCAGCCATACATTCTTACAGGGCCAGGGAAGATGATGATGATACATTATGTCTGGTATGCAGAGATTCATGAGTGATACAGGTGTAGACATACTGAGGGAAGAAATTAAATAACCAGGCTAGAATGGCCACCTGGACTATGCAAGTGTGTGTATACTCATTGACCACTTTGTTAGGTACACCTTGCCTGTATCCTGTTGTATCCTTTTGCCTTCAGATTTGCCTTAATTCTTCATGGCATAGATTCAACAAGGTGCTGGAAACATACTTTGTTGATGCAAGGCAGGATGGATCCATGCTTTCATGCTCTTTACACCAAATTCTGACCCTACGATCCAGATGTTGCAGCAGAAATCGAGACTCATCAGACCAGGCAACGTTTTACAAATCTTTTATCGTCCAATTTTGGTGAGCCTCAGTTTCCTGTTCTTAGCTGACAGGAGTTGCACCAGGTGTGGTCTTCTGCTGCTGTAGCCCAGGTGCTCTTCTGCATACCTTGGTTGTAACGAATGGTTATTTGAGTTACTGGTGCCTCCCTGTCAGCTTGATGCAGTCTAGCCATTCTCCTCTGAACCTCTGGGAACAACAAAGGCATTTTTTCCCAGCTTACTGGATATTTTCTCTTTTTCAGACCCTTGTTTGTCAGCCCTAGAGATGGTTGGTTGTGTGGGAAAATCCCAGTAGATCAGCAGTTTCTGAAGATATCCACTGGCACAACCAAGCATACCATGTTCAAAGTCACTTAAATCACCTTTCTTCCCCATTCTGATGCTCACTTTGAACTTCAGCAGGTCATCTTGACATGCCTAAATGAACTGAATTACTGCCATGTGATTGTTAGATATTTGGAGTTGAACAGGTGTACCTAACAAAGTGGCCAATGAATATAATTGCAGGAATCCTTAGCAAGCTCCTCTAACATTCCAGTATCATCTTCAAGCATTTATAGCACAGGCGGCTATCACTGTACATCATTCATTTAGTAGAGTCATGAATGCAATCCAGAAGCTGAAATTAGATACAAGATACACTGAAGCTGGCCACAGGCAAGAGACAACATATTGTACTTCACACAAAGTATCTCTACACCTAACCTTTAATCAAATGCAAATGATTCATTTTCTCATGATCACAGCTACATTCATTGAACTGTAGAACTCATCCCACATAAAATCAAAGTTCCCACCTGACCCCGTCAGAATCCACTAATTGTTTTTGTACAATACCTTTGTTATATTTAATGAAGCCATGCAAAATGTTACCTTCATCGTGGCACTCACTGATTTTTCATGTAATGATCCATTTGTTTTTTTTTTTTTGAAGCCCTAACATACAGCACACTACCAAAGCACCCTCACAGTCTCGCTCAGAATAACCCACGGGGACAAAGGACAGCAGGCCGGCACATTGATCTTGTGAGAAAATAACTCTTTTATCTGAACAGTGGCACTCTGTCACATCTTTCAGCCATTGCTTTCCAAAGAGATCCACATTTGGAACAGCTGATACTGAGGTCCACTCATCTGGCCAGTGTTAAAGAAGTGGTGCAGAATGAGTGCATGGCATATGAGTACATGAGGACATTGTCTGGCAATGACATCATGCTGCTTTCACTTCTATTCCAGACTTACTTTGATGTCTAAGAGCTGACCAGGTGAAATGCCAAAGCAGATCTGTAAGAGGGTGTTGATGTTGAAGTCCTGTTTAATGTTTAAGGATGTTTTAACTTCCATTTGCGTGTATTTATTTTACCCAGCGAAACTAATCAAGCTGGTTGTTTCTACATTGTTTTACTTGGTCAAGAGTTAATTTCCCCCTTACACTGATAGAATAGAGAGGGAACAAAAATCTTTCGCCCACCCATCAATCATCCAGTGTATGGTGTAATTTACCTTGAACCCAGCACTTAGGCTTCTGCCCTTGCTACTGTGCTGTAATCAATCAGAGAGTGAACATTGCCCAGTGAAAATGCCAGTGTCACACATGACTCTTCAATTTGAATGAAATACTGCTCCTCCAGTGTTATGATAGATGTTAAGGAAACGCTGACGCAGCAGAACTGAGAAAAGTGGTGGGTGACAGAAGTTCAAGAATACCAGAGAATTTTAATTATAAATATAAATGACTGTGAAGAGTGTGGAGGAAGAGAGAGGAGCCACAGGCTAAATATTTAGCTTGTACAAATTGATGTCACAATTACAAAATTATACTTGAGCGCATGTTGCTTTGTACAAAAATGTAACTGAATTAAAATATTCTCCAGACATACACTATATTGCCAAATGTATTTGCTCGTCTGCCTTCACACGCATATGAACTTGAGTGACATCCCATTCTTAATCCATAGGGTTTAATATGATGTCGGCCCACCCTTCGCAGCTATAACAGCTTCAACTCTTCTTGGAAGGCTTTCCACAAAGTTTAGGAGTGTGTTTATGGGAATTTTTGACCATTCTTCCAGAAGTGCATTTGTGAGGTCAGACACTGATGTTGGACGAGAAGGTCTGGCTCACAGTCTCTGCTCTAATTTATCCCAAAGGTGTTCTATCCAGTTGAGGTCAGGACTCTGTGCAGGCCAGTCAAGTTCTTCCACACCAAACACACTCATCCATGTCTTTATGGACCTTGCTTTGTGCACTGGTGCGCAGTCATGTTGGAACAGGAAGGGCCCATCTCCAAACTGTTCCCACAAAGTTGGGAGCATGAAATTGTTTAAAATGTCTTAATATGCTGAAGCATTAAGAGTTCCTTTCACTGGAACTACGGGGCCGAGCCCAACTCCTGAAAAACAACCCCACACCATAATCCTCCCTCCACCAATAATGCAGTTAGACAAATACCGTTCTCCTGGCAACCGCCAAACCCAGACTCAACCACCGGATTGCCAGACAGAGAAACGTAATTCGTCACTCCAGAGAACACGTCTCCACTGCTCTAGAGTCCAGTGGCGGCGTGCTTTACACCACTGCATCCGACACTTTGCATTGTGCTTGGTGATGCTTGGGTGCAGCTGCTCGGCCATGGAAACCCATTCCATGAAGCTCTCTCTGCACTGTTCTTGAGCTTATCTGAAGGCCACATGAAGTTTGGAGGTCTGTAGCTATCGAATCTGCAGAAAGTTGGAGACCTTTGTGCACTATGTGCCTCAGCATCTGACCCCGCTCTGTGATTTTACGTGGCCTACCACTTCATGGCTGAGTTGCTGTCATTCCCAATTGCTTCCACTTTGTTATAATACCACTAACAATTGACTGTGGAATATTTGAGA
>VUQS01010980.1:4486-24243 GCA_015108495.1 Heterochromis multidens
ACATAAAACAATTAACCTACGCAGTTTCCAAAAGAGTCTAGCTCAAACCCACCACCACCACCAGCAACAGGGCAGCAACAGTAAAGAAGTTGCAGCAATGCACGCAACTTCAAGATTCAATTGAATGTTTTCTCACACCTATGTCCTAACCTAAATTCAGGGAGATTCCAAGTTATCATGGATTCTGCTTGATATGTTGCTGTATATGCTGTTCAACTTGACTGTTTACAGCAGGCCAAAATCACCCTCAGGCTACTGGGGAGTGTCCTGGTGCTACCAACCTTGTTGTCCTCTTCTGCATGCACAAATAAATACAATCTGCAGCAGCAGTTCTAGGCTGATTCAGTCTAGAGACTCCTAGCATCTTGGAATCAGAAGAAGGCTAGAGAAAAATAGATGCTTTAACATTAAAGCCTGAGCAATGCTGGACTTCTGGAGCCTATGCTGATAACAGTTTTAGGGGGTAAAATATTCGGATGGTGCTGGATCAGCTGAGATGTTATAAATATGTTAATAATCTTGTCTTGCCTCCTTTGTTTCAGAGTGTCCAGTTTAAAGTACTTTTTTTTGAAAAGGACTATTTAAACTGTTTTTTAAAACCTAGACAGTCGCAGATTATGTGTAGGTTTCTAGCTTGGTGGCTTGGGGAAAGAATGATGTATACAGTGGATGTTTACCCTGGATGTAGGAGTACCGTTTTGTTCACACTGATGTTAAAAAGGAGGCGCCTTGAGAATTTTACAATATTCAAAATAATCTTTTTTGTTACCACTAAGCTTCATAGTTAATTCCATGAAGCAGAGGTACTAACTCTCTTGAAAGTTTTTGTCTAATCACCTGGTCAGCCAGTTAGTTAGCATGCACTGTATGCCAAAAATAGTCCCAGACCCTGAGTTAGGAGATTGCGGCATTTCATTGTCTAGTAAATCAAGTGAAAATAAAGTAATGTAAAGAGACGAAAGGACTCATTGGGCAACTTTCCTTCATCACAAATGATAAGCTCAAACACAGGCTAGCCTAGTAGGTTGCAGCATGTCAGCTTACAAGTCTACAGTTATAGGGTTGAAAGAGCTGAAAACTGTGTCTCTTTCAGGCAATAGTGCAACAGGGAGTTGCACTCAGCAGATCCAGCCAGAATGAACAAACAACAAAGATTCACCAGCCACTACAGCAACATTTATTTTGAGCTGGATGCAGCCAGCGTGCCACAAATTTACTCAACAAACAGATGCAGGCTTTTGTGAAACGAAGTGTGAAAACAGCAGAATTAAGCATTCTACCTATTAGTTACAAAATAGGGGTGAAAATAGGTTTACATGGTTTGTGAAAAAGGTGGTAAAAATTATGTGACAAAAATGCAATGGCAGGCTTTTAACACGTCTATTGTCAGTGTCACGCTGCACTGAGAATTAATTTTAGAAATGAAAGAGGGTGCATCCAGAATTATTTTCAGGAGGATCAGGGAGCATTTTTTGACTAACAACTGTGGAGGTAATACTGCCATTACTCACATTCTTATGGGTCCTCAAAGTCAATCTTATTTATTGTAAATGCAGCTGCTTCCAGCTCTACATTTGCATGATATCACAGATTAGAGACTTGGTTATATAATTTTTTGCTTTAGGGAAGAACTGTTCATATTCAAAATACTGACTGCACCATACACAAAATGGAAAAAAAGTGTTCGCAAGAATTCACAATGGAAATATTTTTTCTTGATATCAAATAGCTGTGACAGACTGGCGACCTGTCCAAGGTGTACCCTGCCTCTCGCCCTATGGCAGCTGGGATAGGTTCCAGCCCCCCCGCCACCCTGAATTGGATAAGTGGAAGAGAATGGATGGATGGATGGATGGATGGATGGATGGATATAAAATAGCATTAACTCACAGAATAAATACGCTGATCATGAATCTTGGGTATACATACAGTGAATGTGTGCATGCATTGTTTCTGCTTTTTGATCCTTTAGTTGCAGCTGTTAATTGAATTTGTGATTCAAGTGCTGTTGTATGAGTTAAAAAGTACTTTTATAGTCATTACTAATACTATTATATCTAGTTTACTGTCGTCACAATACCCATTACAGCCATACAGCTGTAATTTGGAGGATTTAACATCACTCTTCATGGTGAAAATAGGAAATAAAAAGAAGCAGAGACACCCAGTTCACTAGCCAGTCTATTAACACATTCCATCTTCCTCATCCTGCTGGTTTCAAGTTATTGTACTTATCCTGTGTTGGCTGCCTGTTACTCTCATATAATTTCAGACCAGCCACTCCCACCTGCTCCGCTTTCCTGCCAGTTGCATCACCTGATCTTCCTTGTCCTTCTACTCATCTACTTCCACTTCAATCATTAGTCCCTTCAGTGCAAATACCACCCATCCAACACTCATGCTTTAGTGGACTGGCTTTGTGCATTTTGGCCTTGCTTTCCAGCCATTGATAGTGCCATTTGTTTTTCTATGTTCCCTTTTTTTTGCCCTTGGCTACCAACCTTGAGCTTATTTTGTGATTGATTCTTTTTTTTTTTTTTTACTGCCCTTGTTGGAGAACTTTTTTCACACCAAGTTCACTTTAACTTGCCTGTCTCAGTGTTACAGATTCAGGTCTATTCATTACAACCAAGGTATGCAGAGGAGCATCTCTGAATGCACAACATGTCAAACCTTGAAGCAGATGGACTACAGCAACAGAAGACCACACGCTGGATGCCACTCCTGTCAACTAAGAATAGGAAACTGAGGCTACAGTTCACACAGACTCACCAAAATTGAACAACAGAAAATTGGAAAAACATTGCCTGGTCTGATGAGTCTTGATTTCTGCTGCAGCATTTGGATGGTAGGGTCAGAATTTGGCATAAAAAGCATGAAAGCACAGATTCATCTTGCCTTGTTCTAGCGGTGGTGGTGTAATGATGTGGGGGATATTTGTGCACACTTTGGGCTATAGTTTTTAACAAAACCAAAAAATATATAAATATATTTTGAGCTACAGATTTTGTGCCTCTGAGTACTGACAGCAACACAGTACAGGTCTGCATACTGTGTGCCTTTTTGCCTTTAAAACAGTACCAGTTTTCCCAGCTACACACAGGTGCAGTTTTTGAGGGTACTTGACAGGTGCGATATCTTGCTCTAAACTCGGGGTCTCAGAGGACTTGTCACAATTCTTCTGTAAATTTATGTTGTGCAGTTTGTGTTTTTTTTTGGTTCATGTACTGTAATCAGAATGACTTGATTATGTTAAGATCAGAGCACTGTGGGGGCTGCACCATCTGTTGCAGGTCTTTGTGGCTCTGTTTGATCTCATTGCAATGCTTTAGATTGAGTTTGGGATCGATCGGACACCTCCCTGATGATACCGTGCGATGGATGAGAATCTGAGCACTGAAAGTTCCTAAAAATGTTGCTCAGTAACATCTACATGGGGTCAGTTAAAAACAAACAAAACAACGCCTGTGGCAGTGTCTATGTCATAACCTGGTGACTCACTGATGTGTTTATAATAGTCTTGGGGCAAGTTGACTCTTTCATAGTTTTGGTATTGTCAGGAAAAATATATAATGTCACATATATATTCATAAGTGTCAGATTACAGTAAAATTATGAATTATAAGCTTAAATAAATAAGATTTAAGATCATTATACTACACGGAACATCATAATAGGAAATGACGGTATAATGACATTTTGATTTATGTTGTGTAAAACTTAATTCGTGGGTAAATGATAATGAATCTGTGATACTGGAGTTTAATTGCAGAATCTATCTGTGTATCTCTTCTCACTCTGCTCTAGGCAGGCATTTCTCTTCTACTTTCATACAGTCCTCCAACACTTTATGAGAGTTTTTAACCTCTCCCTACGATCCCATCACTCTCTCTGACTCTTGAGCATTTCTGTGTTAGTCATAATGACTCTTCAGTTGTGCCCATTCACCCATAGCTTGTCTTGTCGCACACAGTAAACTTCTGGATCCTCCTCATTACGGGCAACACATCACAGCTCCTACAGAAACACACTTTGATGGCTCTGCCTACAGACTGTTAAGATGTTTTGCCTGGATAAACACACCTGCCAGTCAAGTATATTAGGTTATGAGTCAGTCATGGGTCTGTGGTATTACGGCCCTCTGAGACAGCAAACAACAGCTTGTTTGTTGCACATCACATGTGCTGAAACATAACACGCGGTACTGTGTTTAGTCACTGTAGCAGTTTTAAGAAAAGCTCTGAGTATTTTTGTCCAAGTTTTCCCTCTTTGCTTGAACACAGTAGTAGTCATACATGTCTCTGATGGGCACGCAGGTTAATTGTGTACTGAAATGAAAAAATACTGCTTAAACTGGAAAGTCGCCAATGTTGTGGATGCCCATCCCCCCGTGGGGCTTGGCTAGGAAAAGAAAGAGGCAACAGAGTGAGCGAATGCTTTTGATGTTTCAGTTGAATGAGTAGCAGGGTTACAGAGTCGCAGTGATAGTTTGGCAGGAGCATGATGAAGTCTGCTGGCATCCATTAGGAAATGCATGGTTTTGGAAAGAGAGGGGAACAAATAGCAGGTGAAATGGAAAACTTGATTTACATTGAACAATGTGAATGTAAGTGGAATTTGTGTCACTCAAGTCACATTACGAATCATGAAAAATAGCTCACTGCAGAAACTGCTTTTCGAATGGAACCACATAATGAAAAGTCTCTAACCATGTTGTACTGTTAATCTAAAGTATGCCTCCATGACACATTCAAACCCAACCCACAGTGCTGTCTTCTTCATACTTTGCCTCTATTTTATGACAAAAGTCATATTAACTTGTTGCTCATTTAACAGGACAATTTTCTGTGCTATCTAAAATAATAAAAAATAAAACTACCCTACGGTAAGGCCTTAGTTAAGCTTAAGCATAAAAATGATTACTCAGAAGAAAAAATTCATTGCTTTGCTTATCTGGAATAACAATAAATACTTTAAGGTCTTGAAACAATTTTTGCTAATGTTGCAAGGTGTTAGTCTAGTCATAGCCCATCCATCTGTCCTGACTAGACATGAATATTGAGAAGATTTCAAGGATTCTGGTGCCAATATTGATTCTGCTTAAAGGTCAGATTTTGTATTGATTCCCCTTTGATTCCTGATCAATTCTCTCTGGGGAGGAAAGTAGGCCTACACAGATTTTCAGCATTTATGCAACGGTTTTATTACCTCTGAAGACAGTGTAGAAACAGAGTAGGATAAAAGGCTTGTATGCAAAAGCTCCACTGCCATGAGTTTGATGACACTGTTTTGCAATGTGCAATTGTTGGGGGGAAAAAAAAATCATTGATAAAAGAAAATGATAAACTTGGGGACATAGATTATGTTATGTGACTTCCTCCTTTGCTCCATTATTGGTATAATTGCTAAAGGACTTTGTCACATGAACTCACTGCAAATGACTGATGCTGTCATTCTTCTTGCGAGGACATTAATTGGACAGATTTGATGTTTGTTGTCGCTAGATGGAAAATAAAATTTCTGTAACTACCAGTCATCCTGCACTTTCTTGCAGCCTGTGGCTTAAAGTCACTTTCCACGTCTCATAAAAAGTTCACAAACAAGTAATTGATTATGAGTCATATGACATAAGATTTAATAGTAGTTTAGTTTTCTGAATTGTTAAAATCGTGTATTTACTGTCACAAAAAACTGGTTGGCCCATACATAACAAATGAGCTTCACCACTCTGCATTTAATGAGTTATTATTAATCTCTGGCTCTCTTCCACAGCATGTCTTTGTCTTCCTCCCCTCACCCCCAACCGGTCGCGGCGGATGGCTGCCCCTCCCTGAGCCTGGTTCTGCCAGAGGTTTCTTCCTGTTAAAGGGAGTTTTTCCTTCCCACTGTTGCCAAGTGCTTGCTCATAGGGGGTCGTCTGATTGTTGGGGTTTTCTCTTCTCTCTATATTATTGTAGGGTCTTTACCTTACAATATAAAGTGCCTTGAGGCAACTGTTGTTGTGATTTGGTACTATATAAATAAAACTGAATTGAATTGAATTGAATTTAATGCAGCCTATGACCCAAATTTAAGTGATCATTATCTGGATGTTTTGTAGTCAAATGCTGCTTCACTTCTCCAGGCCCACAAATCCCGAGCAATTTCACCTGTATAACAAAGGAGTCTTAGTTCTTTCAGGTTCATCCAATTTATTCCAGATATCATTTTTTTCCATTTGTGGCTGTAAAATGTGAAGTTCAGTTCCAACATTAAAAAGAAAGTAAATAAAGCAAAATGTCACACAGGAATAATTGGACCAATTGTACTGGTCATGCAGTGTATGTATTATGTGCTGGAGAACCTCCATGATGTGATAAAGCATTAATTTGTCATGCATTTGTTATATATTCAGTCTATGAGTTAACAATGAAATCACCTTTTATTGTCAAAAAGCGTAAATAAAATGTATATAATTTTCCAAAACCCTAGGTTAGTAATACTCCTCTTGGCTCAATCTTTCAAACATTCACATCTGAACTCTATTTAAAAAAAATGACTCAAGCATGTCATTTAATTAGCTAAAGAGAATGTGATTCTTCTTTTTTGCTTGTAAAAATGTGGTGCTTCAGGCTGTAATATGAGACAATCCAGGGAAAAGAAATCCCACCCCCAGCCCACACAAAGGTTTCTGAACAGAGTTACAGTATTGCAATTAAGAAGTCACGAGGTTAATTTAGTAACTACTGGCAGAAACATAGAATAGATCTGTAAGACCAAATGAAACTAGTCTGCACAAAAGGTAATCAGATAAAGCAGTCACGTTCCATAGTTGCAGTATGTGACTCACTGAGCTATTAATAGTAGTAATTACACAGATGTCAATATTTTCCATGATTCAATGAAAACGCTTAATGAGAAGTTAACCCATACCCAATCTGCCAAGTAGGAAGCCAGGTGCTTACACACACCTTTGCTCTCACTGGTAGCTTCTTTCTTCTTTACCCCTGCCATTGATTATTCATCATGAGTCGTAAACAGTGTTGGAGTCATTAATCAAAAAACGTAATGTATTACACTTAACTTGTTTCTTTTTTTAAAAATTAGGCAGAACATTACTTAATCACTCCCTCAAGAAAGTAATTTGTTATACTACTCATTACATTACTTTTGCATTACTCCATAACATGGCCTGAAAAGCACAATCATATATTTACCAGTTAACAGCATAAACCGTGGGCTGCAGTCTCACACACTGACACAAATCGCCCTCCTAATGAGGACACACAAGATCTTTCTTTTAGTGTTTGAACAAAATGGCGATGACACAAAGCAAAGTTTAAAACCAGCCCAAAGAGACTTCAAAGCAATCGCCACAGTGCTTCTACTGTAAAAACATGTACATGTAGAATAGAGGCTGCTATACTACAGGTCAGACTGCTCATCACTGGCTTTGTTACCTGTTGAAGATCAGGCTCTGGCTGCTGGGCTGGGGACAGAATACACTTAACATCACTCTGGGTTCTCGCTAGCTTTGTGTTAGCATGTTGTCTGTGCAAATCCTTGCAAAGAGCCAATGTTGTGTTAGTAGTATAATGCAATTGTTTCTGTCCTGGACGCAGTTTGCACTTAAACATTGTAACTGTCCTTTCTAGGGTCCAAACAAGTCCTAAAACACACTGAAGCAATACAAATTATCTCTACTCCTCAAAAGTTGTAGTTCATGCCACTATTTTCCTCCTCCCTGCACACAAACTTAGATTAGCTGATTGTTGCACAAGTGTGCAGGAATAAAAAGGCACGTTTGATGGATTGAGCAGATAATTGGAGAATTTTTGTAATGCAAGTTACAACATATTTGTAACTGTAATTTGATTACATCTTAAGTGTTACGTTACTGCATTACAAAAATGTAATGTGATTACAGTGATGCATTACTTTATTACTTTGTTACTTTGTAACTTTGTAAATCATTACTGGTCATACACAGTGTTACGTATCACGCCAAACCATAGCCATTTATTCTTAGCATCTCAGTTTATGCAACAAGCAGTCCAAAAAAAAAAAAAAAATCCCCAGATCTGATCTTTGATACAGTCACAGACTTTTAAACAGAGACATGCTCTTCTCTTTCATTTCCCTTTGCTTTTCTGTATAATTGCATGCCCATCTTCCTCCCACTGGTCGCCACTCTTCTGGCAGAGCGTTTGTTGTGCCAGTCAAGGGTCACCTCCCTTAGTGGTGGCCCTCTCCATGTTGTGCCGACCTACAGCAAAAGATGCCCCTTGGGAGGTCTCCAGTGACTAATAGTGCTTATTCTCTGTGTTGTGCCAGGCACTAACACCAAGGGCTGAATGAACAGAGCACCAACAGATAAGCATAGCAGGTGGAGAAAAAAAGGGAAATGCAGAGACAGTAAGGGTCAGATTTGACAGAAAGAGATACTGGTGCCCACAAGTGAAGAGAGCATGGACTGAATTAGGATGGAGAGTGTGGAGGAGTGTTCAAGAGACAGAGAAAGAAGTTGAGCCTTCTCAAAAACCACCTTAAAGAATAATTACAGTTTAGACAAGCTTTTATAATTTTGTCAATACTTATAATCAGTAATACCTCAGGCAGATTTTAATGGAATAGTTTGCTTCTTTTAGACTCTCTCTTTCTCTATTCAAGAGAGAAGTGTGGAGCTTATTAGCTTAGTATAAACATTTGAAGGGGGAACAGATAGCTTGGCCCTGCCTGAAGTATGCCTACCAGCACATCTAATGCACACTAATGCTCAGGTCAAACACATAACAACAAAAATTCTGCATGACAGCAGCACATTTTTGTATGAAGTCGCTAACAGAGATGCACTACATCTTTATGTAAAGAACCAGGTCATCCATCCACATTTTTCAATGGCATAAACCTATTGGAAATATGTGGTGAAGGTAATTCAGGGTCCAATTTCAAAAATCACATAAGCACTCCTATGGTGAGTGCCGTTACGTTTGCCTTGTGTTAGTTCTAACATAATGTGAAAACCTTGTTCTCTGCTAAAAAGCACAAAGTGAGCTTTGGAGGTTTTTTAAGGGTGTATAGCTGAACTTTGATCAGAGGCAGAATTACTGTGAACTAAAACACAACTGATGCTGTTCCACATTTCATTGCATGATCAAAATTACACCTGCACTTTTTATTTGGCTACTAGGGGGCCAAACAAGTCCTGAAAGACACTGAAGCATAGTGTGTTGTAAAGCGTTTTAAAGTGTTCTGAAGTTGACTGATGTTTCTCATGGTGTAAGTACTGTAAGTAAAGGGGTTTCATTTTTAGCTCTGTTCTTTCTTCCTGGAAAATTCTCTCTCATGGTTGTTGACTTTAAAATTTAAGTAGTAGCTAGTGTAGCTAATATGTCTGTGTAGGTTCTCAGTCATCCAGGTCATGGTAATCTTAAGAGCTTGAAAGAAGGCAACTGGACTTCTTTAAGTTGTTTGAAAAGGTTTCACCTCTCATCCAAGAGGCTTCTTCAGTTCTAAAAACCAAATGGTGGAGACTAAAGAAAGCTCTTAAAACATGTGGTTATCCCAACTGGGCCTTCATCAAATCAGCGAAGATGCACAGGAAAGAAGGTCAGACACCAACTAGGGAGAAACAGGATAACAAACGAAACAACATAGTAATTTCTTATGTAGCAGGTTTGTCAGAGAAACTCAGGAGAATTTTCTCCATGCACGACATCCCAGTGCACTTCAGACCCAGCCACACCCTCAGACAAAAACTGGTTCATTCCAAGGACAAAACTCCTAAACACAAACTAAGCAATATAGTGTATGCTGTACAGTGCAGTGAAGAGTGCCTCGGGCCTCTACATTGGAGAAACCAAACAGCTACTCCATAAACGCATGGCACAACATAGAAGATCCACCTCGACAGGATAAGACTCAGCTGTACATCTGTGCTTAAAGGTCAATGGTCACTCTTTTGAGGATGCCAATGTTCACATTTTGGACAGAGAAGAAGATGGTTTGAAAGAGGAGTAAAAGAGGCCATCTATGTCCACTGTGAACAACCATCATTGAACAGAGGCGATGGCTTATGACACCAACTGTCAGCCACATACAATGCAGTCTTGAGATTCCTTCCCAAGCGCCTCAACCCCCATTCACACCTTACATCAGGTCACCTCAATAGGTCACATGATAGGTTGGGGCAAGGTGTCACTGTGGTTTCACCTGTGGTGGTAATGACCCACACCTTTTTTCACACCCTGGCTCATGTGACAACTCACATGATCAATAATGGGTTAATGACCACCTCCTAGAGAACACCCCCACTAGGGTTTAAATACCTGGGACTCTCCACCATTTGGTTTTAGAACTGAAGAAGCCTTTTGGATGAAAGGTGAAATGTCTTCACACAACTTAAAGAAGTCCAGTCGCCTTCTTTCAAGCTCTTAAGACTAGTTTAGCTAACTTTGCCCCACATTTTGCTGGGTGACAAGTAGCACACATTGATTTATTTGAGCATTTTTGTGGAAGTAGCTGCAGTTGCTGGAAGTACAGTTAATGAGAGTGGTGAGACTGAACCACACAGATATTGCATGACTCTGAGCTAAAAGCTCTGCATATCTGCAGAATGTAGTGATCATTTTCTGTAGTTTTGTCACTGAACAACTGAAAATAAACACAATGAGTCAAATTGTTATTGAATCATCAGTCTTTCTACCTTCTTATTTTTTTGATTGCTCCCTTTAGGGGTCGCTACAGTGGATCATCTGCCTCAATCTCACCCTATCCCTAACATCCTCCTCTGTCACACCCACCAACCCTCTGCATGTCCCACTTCACTACACCCACGAATCTTCTCTGTGGTCTTTCCTCTTTTCCTCCTGCCTGGCATCTCCATATTCAGTATCCCTTGTCAAATATATTCACTATCCCTCCTCTGCACATGTCTAAACCATCTCAGCCTTGCCTCTCCAACTTTGCCTCCAAACTGCTCAATCTCACAATCTCAGCTTCCCTCTTATTTACTAATTTCTAATCTTGTCCATCTTGGTCACTCCCAATGAAAATCTTAACATCTTGAGCTCCACCACCTCCAGCTCTGCCTCCTGTCTTTTTGTCAGTGCCACCATCTCCAAACCATACATCATAGCAGGTTTCACAACCATCTTATAGACCTTCCCTTTCACTCTTGCTGCTATCCTTCTGTAACAAATCACCCCTGACACTCGTCTCCACCCACTCCATCCTACCAGCACTCTCTTCTCTTGCATTCTTGATGATCCACATGTTTGATTTGGCAAAGATTTTATGCCGGATGCCCTTCCTGACACAACCCTCCCCATTTATCCATGCTTGGGACCAGCACTAGGAGTCCACTGGCTTGTGGCCCCACCTGTGGCTGGGTTATCAATCTTTCTACCACATATTTGTTAAAGTAATACAACAAATGGATGTAGTCTACATTAATGAAAGGAAACAGAATAATGGCTAACAATCTATAGAGGCTGCATGTGGGGAGAGACAGTCTAAGGCATGTTTAGAGAGACTTCTTTTCAGATGAGCAGTTCCAATCATTTGTGTTATATGATAATTGAAAATAATGTTGTGTTGACAGGGCACTGCAAGTTGAAAGATGCCAATACCAATAAAACATGTTGAAGAATTGCAATTCACTTCTAATTAAATATCAGTCTCTGCATTACATTTAGTTATTGTTAACTAGAGGATCTCCAATTATGGCTGCTCCAAATATATTCTACACAGCGTGAATAAGAAAGAAAGAGTGAGTTTTGAGTTATAGTAACAGTGTCTTGTTTATACTTGGAGCCATAGGTGGTGCCGAGTGTGATACTAAACACAGCGCAGCAGGGGCTTCATCTGGAGGCAATTCACATTTATTGAACCCTCCATGACCTGACTTGATATTGTTACATCAGCAGAGGTTACACTGTTCAAAGACAATTTTTCCAACGCAACCTAACAGGCATACAGCAAATGTTACCAATAAGCTCAGAGCTGCATATGTGAACTTATTAGTAAGAAAAAGTCTTGAAATTTTCTTAAATATAACATAAGTTTTGGTTTGTTTATTTGTTTGTTTGTTTGTTTTATTTCAAATGTGATTTGTGTGGTTTTGAAACTGTAAACAGTTGGTTCAATGAAGACTCCAAAAATACTCTGACAATCAGTCACAACAAATCCTAGTTTTCCACAGATTTTCCTTCATGCTTCTTTATTTTGAAGCCTGTACGACTGTTTCTGGTAATGTCAGCATTTTTCTTTGTCAGGTGCTCATTGATAGACACTCCACAGTTCCCTTAAGATTTTTAGATTATCTCAACACTTCATGGTTATACTTTTGATTTGCAAACTTAACACCAATCGCAGGTTTGGTTTTGTTATCCTTTCTTGGATGTGGGTGTAACAGGTAGATATTTGCTGTTCCTCTAAACATATGTTCTTACTTTTGAAGAACTTGTTCCTCTAGAGTATGTAACTCAGATGTTGCATTCTCACCGGCTGCAGCCCTGGCGTAGCTGCGATGTTTAGCATCCAGCCCAGTGATGATAAGGTCATCAGAATGGGAATATTGTTCCAGCTCATCAGTTCTTTGTTCCAGTAATTTGATCCTCTGGTCTCTTTGCTTAATGTGGCCTTCAGCTCACAGACCTCCTCCATTAGGCCCATGAGGTTAACTTGCTGCTTGACCACTTTGCTGATCTCCTCGGACATGAAGTTAAGAGATTTTTTTTTAAAATCGCTTCTAATTCCTCTGCCAGCCTCTTGGTTTGACTTGACTTTTTTTTGTCAGTCAGTCACAAAAGAAAACAAAAAAGGAAAAAAGTAGAAATTATTTATTATTAAAAAAACTGTTGCCAGTCACCATGTGCTTCTTTGTCCTTCCAGAAACACCAAATGATCAAACAATAATCCAACATTGCCATACCTTCAACAATGTTTAAGTGTTGAAGGTATGGCTCTATAATTTTTGTGATTTAGAAGAGATCATAGGCAATTGACAAATTGAATGACAAATTCAATTGGCCTATGGACTTTCTGTCCTCTTGACACAACAATTGTCAGCTTGTTATCAGTTAACATTTATGACATATTAATTGTTTAGAATATATATTTATTTAATCACTTCTTTTTAATATTAAGTATTGGTCAGAATTAGACCTCAGTACCATTATTACTGTCAGAGTATTTTATAAAAACTTCCAAACAATCACTTGTGAATTTTAATTCATCCAGTTACGAGATATGCTTGAGAAATAGATATGCTCATTTTGCGAGAGAGGTAATTGTGTGTGTTTTGGAGGGTATGACTTTGACTCCTTGGCAAAGATCTTGTTCTGAGTTGAGTTAAACGAGATTAAAGGGGCTGCTAGTGGGGCAAAGGTAATGAATATGCTGTCAGAGCTGTACCACAATGTGTCAGTCAACCCTCATCTGTAATCATAAGCCAAAGAACGAGCCCCTAATTCAGGTTTCCGTGTATGGTTCAGGGCCTCTTTCTGTGACAGGAAACAAGCTCCAAACACACAAGTACTCCTCTCTGTGCTGTGGGTGATACAGGTTCACTGTTTAGAAAGTCTTGCAGTTGACTTGACATTTATTTTATATATTTAAAAATAGATGTCAAACTGAATGAAGAAACAGGACAACAAACTGTGCTGCTGAACTCCATTTGATCCTTCATTAGATCATCAGGTACACAGATCTTGCTTTAGCCTGCAGGTGGAGGGAGCTCTCCGTGGTGCTGAAGTGTAGTACTGTTGAGTTGTAACTGTTCCAGAAGCGATAAACAGAGCTCACAGGATGGTGTATTTATGAGATAACACGTGTTTCTGTCACGGCAGCACAAAACAAGCAAAGGGGGGATAGGAGAGGGGTAAAATGGGCGGATGGGTTTGGCAGCAGGATCACAGGGACAGGCAAAAGGCAAAGTCTATAAACAGATAGGGAATTAAAACTGGGCAGATGAGCACACAAATGACTGGAAAGCTGGTGGGGAAATACAGCTGGATAGACAATCTTGTATTAAATGAGTGAAACTAGTATAAACACTGAGGAAGCTAAAGGAATGGGGATGGGGAATGGGTCATTGGATAGATGTGGGAAACCAGGTGACTGGGACTGTATTGCAGGACATGTGGAAGGATGTAAAATGACAGGTGAAAGGGAGAAGCAGGCATGAATGAAATAATGAAGAAACAGTGTGATTGGACATGAAGTGAGTGGTTCAGTGCAGTTTGATAACTGGTAGCATTGAGGATAGGTCAGTAATTTTAATATCCCATGACTCTATTTCTACTTGATAGGAAGATATACTTTGTAGCTGTATCTGGATACTGATATTTATTCATACCTTGTACTTTTAAGTGGTTAAGTGGTTAATTATACTCTGATTAGACTTGATTATGCAAGTGAAGGGGAAAGGGTTGGTGATGAAAGTGGTACAGTCCAGGCACCTCTTACAGTATATTCAGGGAAGAGATCATTGTTTTTCCTTTGAGGTGGCAATGGGTGGAGCCTGACTGATTTGGGATTTTTAAGACCGATACAGATACTCTGCGATTTATATTCCGATATATCAGCCAATATTTTTTTCTTTCAGACACACAAAACATAATTCAATTTCCCTAACATTTGTTATGTGTAGTTAGTAGTTTACGCTCTGCCTGACTCTGCTCAGCTCAACTGGTTGTTGTATTTGTAGTGTTCCAAACATGTGTTGCCAACAGGGAAGTTTCACAGTGCCCTCTGGTGGACAAGCTATGCAATGTTAACACTCATAACATGGTTGATGGGTGTTTCTCCTATCTCTTCTTTACTTTATACATTTCCCCTCTATCTATCTGTTATAAATGCAGATACCGATAGAACAGCAAATAGTTAATATCGGCTGATAATATCGGCCCACCAATAATTCGGTTGGCCTCTAGCCATGGTCATCTATAGCTTTTTGCACGCAGCTTGAAATAGCAGGAGCACTGTGTTCTGCTTGTATTTAAACCCTGAATTAACATGCTTTCTTCATTGGCCAGAAAAGAATATTAGGATACGTAAAAACACTATGTTCATTCCATGTTACCAGTTATGTATAAAACAGATTTAAAAAATAATTAATGTAAATAAAAATATGTCAGTATAACATAGGTTTTATTGCTTGCTCGCAAAGTCATTTTGTCTCAGCTAAGCAGTTTCAGAAACTTGACTTGACATGGAAGGTGAGCTGATTCTCAACTGAAAGTTATAATTCAATTCAATTTTATTTCTGTAGCACCAAAAGGCGCTTTATATTGTAAGGTAAAGCCCCTACAATAATCTAATCTTTCAGATTTTTTAATTTGGCAAAACCTGTGACTTTTTGTTGTTATTTGTTGTTTTTTGTAATGCAGCTTTAAAATAAAAAGTGAATCAAGCACTCTACAACAGAAGAAGCAAACAGTGCACCATTAGTACATTGTTTCTATAACAAAACCTAAGGAAAGCAGTAATACGGTAATAGTGTGCATACACCAGCTTATATCTTTTAGATCTTTTATGCATCTTTACAGTGTCTTGAACTTTCAATTAAACAACAGGGAAGGTATATACTCCACTGTGTAAACAATATATAAACTCCACTAGAAACTATATTGAGAGGTAATTAGAGAGTAAAGAATAAAGTTTTCTTGCATGTATATCGTCACTGATCGTGCCTTGTTATAAGTTATATGTAGTGATATTGTTTCAAATTATAATTTCTTGTGGATTAGTGCCTGCGATCATAAATTTACCTTTGCGATAACACCTTACCGAGGATAAAATTGTCTCTCTTGTGTGTCCCCACACATTGTCTTTCAACTCTAAAAGATATGAAAGGATTATTCTGCTTCCCAGCTGGTTGTTTTTACACAGCTGAAGAGCTGAGTAGCTGCTTTAGTTGTGTTGCTCTAAATTGGCATGGAAACACTTGTAGGATTGAGCCTACTTATCTGTTAAGCACCAAAACACTTTACTACAGCACACCCTCTGCTGCCAGAGAAAAAGGCACAGAGCAAAAAATTCAACCCTGCCATCTTCGAGTAATTCCCACTACAATCAAAAATCTGATATTCTATCAAGCAGTTGAATAGACTTTAATTTTATGGAGGATGGAGGGTAAAAGAAGCTGACATTTTAATAATTGGAGTAACATATATGAGGTGTATAATATAAGAAGAAGAAAGTAGATTGAAAAAGTGCGAGAGAAGAGCGTGGATAAGAGTGATTAAGTTGACTTAGCTGATCCTCTTCTAATATTTATTGGCCTTGACAAATTTGTTATTGGTGCACAGGCAGAGATGAAAAATGAAGTCGAGGGATCAAGGGAAAATTCAGTAGTCAGATGAATTTTTCAGGTAGAGAGGAACTCAGAAAATGATCAGCTGCGTTGCAGAGAAAAAGGATGCAACAGTTATGAGTTCATTGTTTGCCAACATTGCTTTTGCTTTGTGCCAGTGGATTCTGAATTGCTTGGCAGACACCGGGATGAACGGCATCGTTGAGAGGCAGAAATTGAAAGAAATAGAGATGAAGAATGGAAGGCTGTGGAAGAAGTTTTCATCTGTCAAGACAGGAACAAAGTTGCTGAAGGATTTACGAGATAGAAGAGGGAAAAAGGAAGCTGGTAATTGCACGGTATCTGGCCTCGTGATACTATCTCTTCCTGACATGTGCGCATCTCCCATTGATACATGCAGGGAACATGAGCATGACGCCTTTTCACTGCTTTTATGCCCCCCCTCGTTCCTGTTACATTTCTCTCTGTCTTACTGATGACACTTGCCAAATGACAAGGATAAATGGGGAAAGGAAGCAAGGAAAGAAGGAAGGAAGGCACATTACTAAGCATCACTCCTGATTATATGAACCATTTTCCTAAAATGTTGAGCTCTGTCTTCCAACAGGCTAATTGTTATAAATGCACTAACACCCTCTTCTCTATGTCTGTCTGTCTCTCTCCCTCAGGCTCAGTGTCTCTCAGTGTATTCCTGGTGTCTGTCGCATTCGTGGTATGTGCCATTTGGCTGGTAGCTTTGTGTGGCGTGTGCACCTGGTGCCAGCGTAAACTGGTAAGTTACAATACTTATTATTCACATTTTAACGAGCATGTTTTAGTATTGACATTTGCTTTAAGTCCCCAGCATCCCAAAAATATCCTAGCTATATAAGTGAGACGATTGGTTAAATATATAAGGTTTTGGAGGATGACTGGACAAAATGTACACAACCTTTTTTTTTAGGAAGGAAGAAGATTGTGGAAATTATGCTGGGCCTTCTCCCTGTATGAATAATTCATCATTAGAAAGTTCAGCACAGCTTTTTGATGCCCTGCAGAGAAAAATTTGAGATTTTTCATTTAATGTGGTTCCTAACCTTCAAATGAATAAAAAAAATTTGGCGCACATTATGAGAAAGAAAATAAAATTCATTTTGACCTGGTGGTCTTTAAAAAAAGATATGAATGTCTAAATCTTTCACATTTTTATTGAAAAACAATTTAAATGTTATGTGAAATGTTACATTTTAACACGCAAACAAAGTATTACAGTATCTAATTAAAATGTACTCAGTTGAATGGACAGTGTAGTGAAATAAACACTGAAATGTGCATGTTGGATGTTTTTTTTCCACTAGTCTGAGAAAATACATGCAGTGAAAGCAAAATGGCCCCAAAACTGACCAGTGAATGAAGCAGTGTTTCTGCCCGTAGTGTCTTGCCTGAAAATGAAAATAAATGTGATATAAATCAGGATCAATTTAATGATAGAATAATTAAGTAATTGTGACTTGACGTACACGGTCAGCTCAGTTTAGAGGTTTAATCCTCTGCCTTATAACTGAAGGCCGAATCTCTCAGAGAACCACATCTTTTTTTACAGTCAAACTGTTTCAGGACAACATCCTGTAGCAGTGAATAAGATTTAGAGCTCTATAGGCAGTCAGGCTTTCCTTTGACATTGCTGTGGCCTTGAATTGAATGTGTTTGCTTGCTTTGTGTTGCTGTTAAATAGTGTTGTGCTTTTTCTGCACTCTGGCACTAGAAGCAGGAGGGAGTCTGTATATTTGTCTGTGGCAGCAAACACGATCAGAAACCTCTGTAAACGTGGCCGTGGCTCTGAGCCTCATGCATCGTGGCAGCCACACCGTACTAATGTTTCATATGGTAATGAGCTTCACTTTGAGCAATTGGCTGCTGGAGTAACTGTAATTCCTCCTATATGTTTTGATCTGCTGGCATTTCCCTCACTTTGTCCTGTCTTTCTCCCTCTTGCGTCCCTTTTGTCCTGTTCTCGTGCCTCTCTAGTTGAATAGTGACTGTAACACAGCAGTTCATGGACAAGCTGAGAGTTAACTGAGTTATTATCAGTGATAAACACTTTCAAAGTAACATTTACAAGTGCTCACAACTGAGAAAAAAATCAATTTCTTATCTTTGTTACTTTAAAGTTATCTATGTCTCTGTCTGTGTTTTTGTGTCACCTTCCTCTTTTCATACCAAATGGTCTGGTTTGTATTTGTCTCTTTGTCACCTTATCACCCTGTCCTTGTCAGAATATCACTGATTCCTTTTTTCCAGTATTGTCCTTTGCTTGCTTCTGTTGCCACTTTAGTTTCCCCTTCATAACTGTCTCTGTTTTACAACATCCATGTTTTTTTTCTGTGTGCTTACTTTGTATCTCTTAAAGGTTAAATAAATAATCACATACTTTGTAAGAAAAGAGGAAATTACATTATATATACATACATGTTATGGTATGAAGGGAGAAAAAACAAATAATCATATTCTAGATGGTGAAACCAGCCAATAGTGGGTGTTGTTGCCGGAAACAATAACTACAATCATTACCCATCGATCAGAATATATTGTCAAAAGTTTTTCTGTCAGTAGACTAATCAATTAATTCAACGTCTTTAGCTCTAACCAATAAGGAAAGTAAGATAAGAAATTATTTGTACTGAACTGAACTGAACTGAACTATTTTTTCTTTCTCATAGTGAGGAATAACAACGAAGACAGCATCAAATAACTACTAATTTGAAACAACAGATACTTTTTAAAGGAAATTACTGAATTACAATTTTTTCATAACATAACAAATTCAATGTTTTCCTTATAACATCAGCTTTTGTGTGTTTCCATTTAGTAGTGCATGCCCATGCTACAGCTGCACCATCCCGTTACCCTTAATTCAATTCAATTCAATTTTATTTATATAGCGCCAAATCACAACAAAAGTCACCGCAAGGCGCTTTATATTGTAAGGTAAAGACCCTACAATAATACAGAGAAAACCCCAATAATCAGACGACCCCCTATGAGCAAGCACTTGGCGACAGTGGGAAGGAAAAACTCCCATTTAACAGGAAGAAACCTCTGGCAGAACCAGGGTCAGGGAGGGGCAGCCATCCGCCGTGACCAGTTGGGGGTGAGGGGAGAAAGACATGCTGTGGAAGAGAGCCAGAGATTAATAATAAGTCATTAAATGCAGAGAGGTGTAAAAACACATAGAGAGTGAACAGAGGTGAGAGAAAGACAAACGCTCAGTGTATCATGGGAAACCCCCAGCAGCCTAGGCCTATTGCAGCGTAACTAAGGGAGGATTCAGGGTCACCTGATCCAGCCCTAACTATAAGCTTTATCAAAAAGGAAGGTTTTAAGCCTAGAGCTAGGGAGCTGGTTCCACAGAAGAGGGGCCTGAAAGCTGAAGGCTCTGCCTCCCATTCTACTTTTAAATATCCTAGGAACCACAAGTAAA
>VUQS01010981.1:18635-29022 GCA_015108495.1 Heterochromis multidens
CTAATCAGGGATTCTGCAGAACACTCTAGGATGCACAAAACTGCCAGCGGACTCACAAATAAGCTCCGATAGAGAGAAGCCGTGTTTTCACAAAACACGAGGCCCGCTGCCCGCCTCTCTTTTAGGTAGCCAGAGCCCAAGTTCCCCTCGAAGACACTCTTCAGAGGGAAGAGGAGGTGAGGAAGAAAGAGGAAAAGCAGAGAAAAGGAGGCTGAAAAGAGGAAGGTCAAGTCTGTGCTACAGAAATCAACAATTGACAATGTGAGTTCTTAACAGATTTTACTTTTTTACTACCTGCCACAAAAAGAAGGAGCCCCAATTCTTTCTTAAAGGAGTAAACAAACAGAATCTGTTTAGTTCAAGTAATTTTACACCTTACAAGGAATTTCAAATGGTATTGTGTGTGTAAGAAGACAAAATAAAAGCAAGTGTTGCAGGATAGGAGACTTACAATTAAAAATGGAATATTAAAAAACTACAATATGAAGACAATACGCAAAATATATTTATAATATTAAAAATATTTTTTGTTTTTAAAAACATGGGAGATGTGAAGTAAAGAGTGAAGTGCAAAATAAAAATCATTCATCTCAAACTCCTAGCTAAGCTTTGGAGATGAAGTCAAAACTGCTCAATATTTATGGTCCATGGCTTAAAGAGCTTTTTAAAATCACACATGTATCTCTTGCAAAGCAATTATTTTTCCAGTTTAAGCATAACTGTACCTGATAACTTTTTAGAGCTTGACTTTTACTTGTAATTATTTTTTACAAACATCCAAACATTTGAGTACTTTCATTTCATAGAGAGGTAAAAGTAAATATCAAATTCTCTCTCTCTCTCTCTCTCTCTCTCTCTCTCTCTCTCAATAAAGGTTCTATACTTAAATAATATAAATGTGGAATTATTACAACAGAGTTCAAAGTCTTTAGGTCTTTAAGATGAGACGGAGTGTCTTCACTCCGTCTCATCTTAAAGAGAAGAAAGAAGTTTGGAAAGTAGACAAGCAAGAGACTGAAGTGACACTGACAAAATTAAAAATGCAACTGATCTCTAAGACTGCGGAGAAAAGAAAAGAAAACAATGAAGGTCTAAAAGCTGACTTCCTGCAAAGCACTAGTTCATTCAAGACTCAAGACTCAAGATTCTGATTAGATCAATGAATGGAGCAGCAATCATCCTAGTCTTTAGGATCTATACAGTAAGACCTATTTGGGGTTTTTTTTTTTCCAGTTCCTATCCTGAAAAGAAGAATGTGTAAATAACTGCTGCTGCTGGTTGAACACTGTGACGTTCAACCAGATTGACTCACTGGAAGGTTTCTGGCCGAATCCAGGAAGATAATGAGCAGCGCAGACGAAAGGCCATCATTGGCTTGACCGCGATCTGCTCTGATGCTCGACAGCACCTGCGAGGAAAAAACAGTGATAAGTTCACGCTCCCACATTGCAAGGCAACATCTTACATAGCTACTTTAAAAATGTAAATGCTGGATTTCAGCTGCTTCTGTTGACTGTACCTGGTCCAGCTTGTCAGGTTTGGACAACAGAGACAGCCACTCCAGTTTGAGGTGCAGCTTCCCTGTAGCCACATCTTCCATTGGAAACCACTGAAGTGAAGAAAAGATTTTCTTAATTTTCCATCTCAAACTAGAACAAACTTCTGCCTAACAGATGTAGCAGACAAAAATAGTCAAATCCATTTATTTTTGTCTTTTTCTCTATTCTAAAGAATTTGTTTTAATGTATACAATTTATTCACCTTTTAAGAAGACAAATTGGGTTCTTGGGCATGTTTCAGAAATTGCAAAATTGTATTTTTGTTTTTTAAACAGAGATGCACAATTTAACTTTTTTCCTCAGAGTTGTTCATTCATTACAGCATATATCGTAAGCCATTTACTTTTTATTAAATTATTTAAAATTATTCATTTAAATTATTTAAAATGATGTAAGCTACAAAAATAAGGCTTTTCAAAAATTAGTTTAATCTAATTTTAAACTTTAATCAATTTGTTTGACATCACTAAGTTCGGTTGGTTATTAGATAATATGAAGGAAACAAAAGCAAAACAAATGAAAACATACGCCTTTCATCATTAACTAATTTCATTAGAAAGTGCAAAAAAATCCCAGAGTTTCTACTTATATGTGTAACAATCAGCAAACAGGATCAAAATCTAATGTGATATGAATAAAATTACTAACTGGATCATATTAGATTGAAATGCTACAGTAAAGCAGTAGTGCAACACAGACCTCATCGACCTTCTGTTCCTTCTGGAGCTCAGTCATGTCGATTACAAGACTGGAAAAACAAATTGTGAACAATATAAATACAAATGAAATTTAAAAGCCCAGAGTGATATCCTCAAATGTCTTATTTTGTCCAAAATCCAGTCCTAAATAACAATAGCAATTCACATTAGTCAAAGATTGGCTGGGTGTTTGGATTTTTTGCTGGGGGGGGAAAAAAAAAAAAAAAAAGAGAGAGAGATGAATCAGTTATAAATATAGCCACTGATGAAGTTTCCTTCTTTTCACCTTCTGTTGATTACATTTTCACAGAGGGTTTCAAAATGACTGACTCATCACAGCACAGTCTAACGACAGACTTTGTCGTGACGCTGCACAATAATGAACTCTGGTGGGAAATGAAATTCAGAGACGCAGCGCTGCTTTCATTAAACACCACCAAGGATTCAGTATGAAAGCTTTGATTGCCTCGTCCTTTGATGAAAAACTGTTATGAATCACATCAAATGGCAAACTGCCTAAAATAAAGTGAAAATAAGAAATACGCTCATGACATTTGTTCAAGATAGGAGAAACACAACATACAGAATGCATTAATGACCACATCCAAAGTTTTGTTTAAATATGAATTATGCAGAATTACTTTAAAGTCTGACACGTCATGAAGCCAGTCACCCACTTAACACTAATTTAGAAAATGCCAAAAATTATGCATTATATATACATTATAAATTCCCCAAGTCCAAGGTAACATCCTCAAAAGGTAAAAAACAGATATTTAGTTTTAAATACAACAACACAGAGAAAAGCCTTAATTTTTAAGTCACTAAAATGAGACTTTCTTGTTGCATTTGGCTTGATGGATGAATAATTATTTAACCATCATGTCACATTACAGTTTAACTGAACCACCAATCTGTGGAGTAGATGCTAAGTATAAACAGTACAAGATACATGAGATCTTATTTAACTTTTAGCCAATCCCACTAGAGTAAAAAAATAGGACGGCCACCTTCTTACAACTAGGACAGAAAAAGAAGAAGAAGAAAAAAGAAAAAAAAAAGGGGGGGGGTGCTCAGTGATTGCAAACAACTGGCTGTGTGTATCACCCTCAACCTCTGGGCAACAAGTTTTGATTGCAAGGCGATTGTACAAGTCATATGGTGTGAAGCAACCTGTCTCCAAACAATTGCAGTTCTATTTGGACTGTCTGCAATCACTCTCAGATTGCCAACATGTTGCAATCAATCAGAGTCAGTCTGTGCCAATGAGTGCAATTCATCTGCTTCTGTTTGCAACAGGGGACTCAATTCAAGTGGTTGGATTCTGGTAGATTTACGATTTTTGAGTACATACATTCTTCTTTAAGTAAGCTAAAGTTCACTCTTAGAAGCCACGTTACCTTCCCAGAAAGTCGTCTTGATCAGGGTCTTCATCAAACAGTTCAATCTCCATATTGTTTTCTGAGTGATCATACACCAAGGCCTGAGAATATACAAATAAACTGGCATTACTACATACTGCACACACAGTGAAGGCACGACTGCAGACTGGATGTAAACACACTGACTCTGGGTTTGTAGTGAGCTGGTCCTTTGCTGGTGGTAGATAAAAACAAGACAGTAGATCCAGTTCCAAAAACCCAGAGCAACAAGTTACTAATTTCACAGGAGAAACATCTTGCTCATTCACCTTTTTCAACAAAGCTAAGGTGATGAATTTCTGACAAATATATAAAAGTATGTCTAACAAATTAAACCAGAACAACACAATAACATGATAAATATCTAAAACGCACCCTGAAAGAACTGGACAGATTTGTCTTTGGAACAAGTCTCTTTTTTCGGACTTTTGATTAAAATATTAAAGACCAGAACTTAAAATAAATAAATAAATAAATCTAAAAAATAAATATTAAATCTTTATATTTAACAATTTTTTTCGTGAGCATGGATTGATTTATCACTATGTGTTACACGTTTATTTATTTTAATGGTGAAATTAGAGCTGCATGATGAAAAAAAAAACATTTTCAGTCAAAAGTTTACAGTAATGATAATGCTTTCTTATAGAACAGCAGGAAAGAATAAATTCAAAGAAGTCTCTGTAATATTTATGGAATGGTTATTTTTTTCCCCAAATGTAGTAAATTTTAACTGAAATTATACAACTCAGGACATTATGAATCAAAAACTCAACTGAATCTGGAGATGAGTGGAAATTCGCCTCTAGATTACATACAGTTATATATTACAATAACCCTACATAAGAGAGAAATTTGGACAATGTTGCACTCTAATCCTGTCACCAATAACTCTGTGTAACCTCCTATGATGCTTACCTCATACACTTCATTCCACTTCGGGTTTACGGTCTCGTGGATGACTTTGCTTTGAAAGAGATCTGTCCCAATCTTTATGACTCCGTATGGGTCCGACTTCCCTTTGATCAGCCCTCCCAAGAACTTGTCCTTACCCAGCAGTTCCTGGGCCTCGATGAAGTGGATTCTCAGCATGCCCTGAGGAAACAGAAGAGATTATGATAGGAGTTTTTAAAGGCACCCACCAGGACATTCATGAACTGGTTTAAATTATAGCAATAAATAAGCAAAAACGTGATCCAAGTGTTTGTTTTTTTTACACTAGTGACTTCATCATTCAAATTCAATATATAGTAATGTAAACAGAGTAAAGCATCAAATCATGGGACTCATGGGAAGCTGGAACCAGAAAACACCAAAATAATTTTTATTCACCTATTCAATTTATTTAATTGACATACTTTTTAACAGCTATAATTAACTGTAAACTCTTGGCTGAGTTTGTGTTACCTTGGGAATGGGGAAGCGGCGCTTAGCCATTTCGGCCTCTGACACTAGCGGGATGTCGACGCGGTTTGGCAGCACCAAGTAGCTGTAGATGATGTCCTGGAGTAGATTGTCACACAAACCACTGACAGAGTGATGGACAGGGGAAGAGAAGCAGAGAGGGAGGAGAAACACAGGGGAAGATGAAGAAAAAAAAAAAAAGAGAGAGCATTAAAACTGAGCATTTTCAGTCTCTTGTCCAGGCGTTAACTTTTCCTCTACATGTGTGATTGTAATGTGTTAAAATGTCCAGCTGTCCATGTGTGCCCCTGCATCTGGGCCCTGTGCATACTTAAAGTGTGCTCAGACATGCTTCTCTCTGGTTCCAGAAAACTCATTTATTTACATAATATTCACATGCTGATTAGTGGCTGAAAAACAAATCTTTACTCATCCAGATGGGAAACAACCAGCAAGTATATTGAGACAGCAGTAAATCCCAGCTGTTGTTTATGCACAGTAACACAGGATACATGTCTGAGTATATGCGAGTCAGGAGGTGACTGTACAGTTAGTCACATGTCTGAGACACACACACAGAAAGCACATGATACACATTTCTGATGACTTATACATGACTTAAATTCTGAATGGTGCATGGAAATAACCCTCACATTCAGAGGCAGAGAAAAACTAAATTTGGATCCAAAATTACAAAAAGCTTAAAAAAACAACTTTACTGTACAGCATAAACAGTGTTTTTAGGTGCAGCTGGGAGCAGTGTGCGGATCTTAAGGATCTACTCTGCAGGAACATTCATTTTCATCTTATCACTTATAATAACTAGCCCAATGTATAACAATAAAAACATTAACAGACAAGATAAGAAGAAGGATCTTTAAATTAGACCCTAAAGTGATCAGAAGCAAGCAGAGAGAAAGTCTGAATAAGCTGTAACCGCTTAATAGCGACTATTTGCTTGGTAGCAACTACCTCCAGGTAAAGCTGTTCTATGACAGGAGTAATCAAGACACTGTTTCTGGGAGGAATTTCCAAACACTACAAGTAAAAGTTGTAATCATCTCTTCTACATTAAGGTGAAAACATCTCTGTATCAGAATCAGAATACTTAATTAATCCCAGAGGAATTTATGTGATCACAGTTGCTCCAGGACAGTAAGAACAGTAATTAACAAGTGAAAATAGCAATATTAAATAATACAATATATTACAAAATTACAAAATATTAAAAATAGCTCTAATAAATAAATATCCCAATATATTACACAACATGGAAAATAGATAAAGTTGAATTGTTGAAGGACAAAAACTCTCTCAACCCACATGTTTGAGAGAACACTATTTCAAACAAACTAAACACTCTACAAATAATAAGTAAAAGATAAAAAATTAAGAAAAAAGTTTAAATGTTCAGGGAAAAAGACAGTGGCGAACCTCCCTGCCCAGACCCTGTTACCCCCGTGCTAGTTGTGTTATCACCACTCTGTATGGCAGCAAACTAAACGTGCTAACTGTATATGCTTTTATCCTTTGATGTTTGACCTCTTTTCCTCTAGATGGCAGCAGCATCCTGTGTAAGAAGAGCTTCAGCTGCTTTAGTGAAGGAGTGAATTAATCCTCTGGAGCAGCTGATTCTGGTTCAGCTTTACTCTGGGATTTCACACGAACACAAACTTCATTTTAGTGTCGGCAGGCTGATTCCTGAGCTGCTTGCTTAACTACATAACTAAGCTAAACACATACCTACCTCCAGATGAGATTTAAGTTATGCAATTCTGCTACGTAGCCCATGGTTAAAACACCCAACGAGGTTTCAACAGATCACATCAGCCCTATAAAAGGCTTGATTTGGTATTAGACTGAACTTTGTGTATGTGTAGCATAAATGCTGCTATTGAAAAAGAAAGCAGCTAGAGGTGACCTCAGGTTTTACTACTGTTTCAGGGCTAAATGCAAATACTCACTGGGGAAATATGAGTGCCCTCACACAGACACACACACACACAGGAAGAGGTGGGTGGGGTGATCACAGGTCTGTAGATCACACACACACACAGGCAATTTACTTTGAACTTGCTGAACAAGGATAGCTACATTTTAGAGGGTGGAGTCTTTTGGAAACTGCAGTGTGTTTCTCTACTGAAAACAAATAGTAAACCACCGGCCAGCATCAACACGCCAATAAGGAAGACAGAGGAGTAATAACACAGCTAGCACGGGGGTAACAGGGGTCTGGGCAGGGAGGTTCACCACCTTCAGGTTTTTGTGGTTTTGGCACTATGTATTAACTGGACTTGTTGCTCTGATAAGGATTTGAAGCGCAGTAAACATCAAGAACGTAAAACTCCGGGGGAAAGTCACCACTTTGGTGCAGACTCACATATTCCAACAACTACTGGATGGACTGCTGTGAAGTTTGCTTCAGGCTTCCATGAGCCCAGACTATGAGGCACACTCCTTCTGAGACTGTGGCAACTAAGCCCTGTACCAGTATCAAATCATCAAGAGCATAAAGGCTCCCTCACAGCCCTTTATTCACACTTTCTGTAAGACAACATTACTGCACACTTACTCACATTTAATAGCATCGTGATGTGAAAGGCAACACTATTGGATAAAAGCAAGAGCCTGGAAGACGTACTAGTCAGATGACCCTTTAAATGCTATTTAGAAAACACACAGCCTTTCGCACAGACAATCCTGTACCAGGTGATGTCATGTAAGTCTGTGAATGTAGCTACAGAAACAATGTATGTGTGAAGCTTACAGGCTGTAAAATCCAATAATAATAACTTTTTAGGATGATTATTCTCCAGTGGAAAATACAAATTGTCAGATAAAATAAGAAGTTATGACAATGAAGCCAGGCTGTGTGACTTTTAGTTACTCCTTATTTTTTTCTTAAGGTTACATTAATCTTAATGATCATTCATGTGGTATAGCATTCAGTGTTGGCGCATCAAATGTGAATGTTCGGTTACAGAAAATGGCTCTGCAAAAGTAAATTAGATTTACATAAGGTTAGCTATGACTACAGTCTGGGAAGCTTTAAATAAACTGGAGTCACTTTGCTTTTGTTGCTTCTTTTTTTAAAAATTACACATTTCTGTGACTTAAAATCTGACTTAAAATCTTTAGCAACTAAAGAGCTCAACTAAACATTTTGGCTTTGTAGGAGAAAATAATATAAAAAAAATCCCCCAATGCACCACAGAAGTTATGTCACTGACAACACTTTTGACCTAAAGTCCCATCATGTAATATATTGACTTTGACAGATGAGTTAATTAAAGTGATAACTTGAAGGTCTTGTTAAGATCTAAAGTTAAGTTATTGGTACACATTAAAACAAAGCTATAAAGTAGAGCATGCGCAGTGATAACGTTTTCAGTGTGTCTTTCTGCTCAACAGTCCATTTCACCCAACTAAAGGAACAAATTACCACACAGTTGGATCTGGCGAATACATTTCCTCACTTTAAAATGGAATAAAATGACCTCAAGCTTAGAAACCAAAGACTGCTGTGTGTTCCTAAAGATCAAAAAAGAATTCCTGTCTGGAAAATCTTCCCAGAAATCCAACTAATATCCAATCTCTGTCTGTGGCAGGTCTCCTTTTATAATAACACTGCTAAAAATATCAACACTTAGAAAGGAAAAGTAACGGTCACAATCCATTCTGTGATCCGACAGTTAATGTAATAGTTTCAGCAGTAGAACCCGAGAGCCTGCTCTGGCTACATGTCCACTGTGATTGTCTTTTTAATGCTTTGGCTTTTTTTTTTTTTCCATCAGTGCAAACAGAAGTATTCTGAGGGCTCAGCATGTTTTAGTTTGCAAACTGCAATGTGGTGAAAGTCATCAGAAGTGATATTTTGTCATTAAAATTTAAGTGTTCTTAATTCAGCCCGACTTTAAGGTTGTGTGTGTTTTAAATTTCAGCTCATACTTCCAGACAGTTGGGAAAACATGAACCATGAATATATAATGAGTACTAAATAAAATAATAATGTTACATGATTTTTATTTCCCATAAAAGCAGTTTTTTTCAAAGTTGAATTGCCCAAATTACATTTTTAATTTGTGTCTTTCCCCCATAGTTTTCAAAAATAAAGAGTTTTCACAGTTATTTTCATACAGAATCCACTAAATGAACTAATAACTGACCCTGTAAGCCATTCAGAGTCTGTGTTTTCTTTATCTTTTCTTTTTTTTGTTGTTGAAACACAAATGGGTTGCAGTTGTTGCAACTGGCAGCAAGCCTCAATCTCTGTGCCATATCTGGTTCAATTAATATTTCCATGAGCTCAACAGAATAAGTAAAAAATTCTTGAATGGAAAACAAAAAGGAAAACAACTCTTCTCACAATATGTAACAAAATACAGCAATAAAAAGCAACTGTGTTTTATTAAAATTGGGTAATCTGTCTCTCAGTCACTTATTACAGACCATGATTGCATCAATTGAGTGGGTCAGAGAAAAATAAAACATGTTAACATCTCATTGGTGCTCTCACAGCATCCAATTTGAATTCATGCACTCTAAAATAATCTTCACCTCCAATAATGTGCCCAGTGATTGCAATGAAACCAACTCACAATAATGCCCATTACTGGGCTGAAATAGGCCCATAATAATGCACATCTACTTTTTATATGAGATGAAGAAATACAGTTTACACAGCATTAAACCAGAATTAAATATTAATCTTGCTCATCAACATACACAGCTCTGAGACAAACATACAGTATGTGGGCTACATAAAATACCCTCGAATCATGGTGGGTGAGAACACGTCCACCTGGAACAGAAAGCTCTGTGTGTCTGCATGAGAGATTAATGCAATCATACTATTACGATGCCTCATTTGGACGGCAGTTATTTTTCTACGATTCATCATCGCATGTGACGGTCAGGACATTTTTTATTTCAATCAGAAGATAAACTTTCCTATTTTACTTCAGCTATCTTGCGCTCCCTCCCAGCAGTATGTGGATGACGGAGTTTACAAATGAAACTGAACTGAACCTGAAGAATGTCAACATCTTTCATAAAGCAAATAATGTTTTCAATCCAGTCTGTAACAATGCATGAAATCATCATAGAATATTATTTATAAATAATTATCTGCAGGTACTTACTTGACACCAGGAATATCCAACATATTTGTGAGCCCTGTCCAATTGATGTCCAGCAACTGAAAGACAAAAAAAGAATCACGATGTAGACTTGGATTTAAAAAAAAAAAAAAAAAAAAAAAAAAAGAAGAAAAAAAAAAAAAAGAAAAAAAAAAAATATATGTTTA
>VUQS01010981.1:29042-40794 GCA_015108495.1 Heterochromis multidens
ACAGAAAAAATATTTAAAAAAAAAAAAAAAAAAAAAAAAAAAAAAAAAGTAAAAATGGAAAAAAAAAAAAAAAAAAAAAAAAACAGATGAGAAGACAAAGTAAAAGAAGTAGAAACAGAATTTGCTGTTTTGTGGGGGGAGAAAAAAAAAATCAGCCAAAGATCACACACATTCAGGAAGAGTATTTTCAAAATTTTAATGCTTTCTGATGACAAAGGTTAAGATGGGGAAAACTCTACAAAGATATTGCAGTTTTAGACTGGAGTTTTGAAGGACAGACCAGGTTTGGGGTCAGTTTTGCCTGATAAAAATATAAGCTGCAGGGGTTGGCATGTCTGAGGTTTTGCAGGAAGATTTACTACCTATTAAATGATTGAAAATTCTCTCTGTGCACTCATATTTTATAGTGCTTTAGAAAAAAAAAAGATTTTTGTGCAACACTAAATGTTAATAATATAAAAAGCTGACACCTAAATATAATCTGAGCAAAACAACAAAGATTTCTTTTCTTTGTCCTCCATATAATAAACCAGACAATTTTCAACTATATGAGAATTCTTAACTGCATATTTTTATTTTGCATTGTTGCAGATGCTGAAATTGTGTGCTTCCATAGTGTAGCAGATGACACATTCGCCTTGCATGCGAAAGGTCACTGATTAGATTCCAGCTGGAGACATATTCCCCTTGGGGTCGTGTCAGGAAGGGCATCTGGTGTAAAACTGCCAAATCAAACATGCAGAACTACCTGCTGTGGCGACTCCTTGTGACAAGGGAGCAACCGAAAGTAGCTTAATGTAGATGTTGAAATTAAAAAACAATTTCTCTGAGATCTTCTCCTGCATATTAACAGCTCCTCACTGAGTCAGCAGAGCAAAGACAGGAACAGCTAAGGAGCCGAGCTCCTAATTCAGTCGATACAATCAATACAGATGATTCCTGTGCAAATGCACACCGGACTGAATGTGGGCATTACTTTGCGTCAACAAATAATTAGTTGCAAAACATTAACTCTACAGTCGGATCATTTTAAGGGCTAATAAAAGAGATCTAATTTCATCATCATGCTGAACAGTGAACTCCTGACAAACTCCTGACAGTAAACTTCCTCTGACTCATTTCCATAAACAAGCTTTCATGCTGTTTAAATTCTTTACGTTCCTGCTTTTTTAGCCATTTCCAACAGTCAGGAATGAATTGCTGCAAACTGAGTCACAAAGGGCAGATTATCCTGAGCGTATTTCAAATTAAGTATCCCATTATGGGCATGTCAGGGATGAGGACAATGTGATGGTAATATTCTGTGGTCCACAACCATGCCTCAACCCTGAGACATGTGTTACTTACCCATCTTATGCATAGATAAACAGACCACAAGATAAACTGTGTAGAAAACTGTACTAGCTGATATTCTGAGGTGTCTCAGGAACATTTTGCATAATAATAAGTGTAATAATGCTAATGTTAGAGTTACTAGTCATTTTTATCTAGAAAATTATAAGGAATTAGCATCTGGACAACATGAAGTTCAAGGGGTGTGTTTACATTTAGGACATTTAGACAAAACCATATATGTTAATGATCAGTTTAACATGGTGTTATGTGTGTATGTTAGTATGAATAGCTGTGTCTGTTTCTCTGTGATGGACTAGTGACCTGTCCAGAAGCTCCCCATGTCATCTGCCTCTTGCCCTAAAACCCTCTATGATTGGGGATAGAAATCCAAAGCTTCAGACAAATCAGATTGATTATATGGGACAATAATAACCACTATTTACTACTACAAAGCTTTCACAAGTTCTCTTAAGATAAGCTGGTAAGATTAAGCCTATCAGCTGCACAGAAAAAAACTGCACAAACTTTATTGAAGGCACTGCTCGTCAATGTGTTTTTAATGACACTGCAAGTTGCGAGTGTGCTCTGATGATGAAACCCAACATGCAAGCAGCAACATGTTCCCGTCACACAGTAACAGATGCCACAAAGAGTAACAGAGGGAGTTAACAAGGATTCTCATATTCAGAAGGAGAGCTCAACCTGGTTTTCGAATCCAGGCTGTTGTACTGGAACTTGAACTGGGTTTTTTGAAAAACCAGATAATGAAGAGGAGTAATTAACCAGTTTGATTCAAAACCCACATTCCTGACACACCCAAGTACTTGTGTGTACACTCACACACCTGCTTATTTGTGTAATGATCTAATCCTTAAATCATGCATCAGGTCATACAGGTCAGCTTTAGTTAGAAAGAGGGGAATAAATCTGTGACTGTGTGTCAAGATATATCAATATTAATGATGTAACTGTGATAAAAAAAAAAAAGAATCTGATGATGTTACACTGCAACATCATCAGACATCAAGATGGATGGGATAAAACAGCAGAAGATATGTTAGAGGTTAACTCCTGTCATCTAAGTACAGAAATCTGAGGCTGCAGAGAGCACAAAACTGGACAGCTCAAGACTCGACACACACAGAGTGGTCTGATCAGCACCATTTCTGCAGAGGCTGCAGATGGGAGTCCACAGACCCAACCTGCCTTTATCGTCAGTCCAGGGTGGTAGAGGTGGAGCAGTTGTGCTGGAAAGACTTTTGGCACACTTTAGTCTCCTTAATACTAAATAATGGTTTGAATGCCACACCCTACCAAAACATTAATGCTGACACTGTGAATCTCATTATGACCAAAATTTACTACTACTGTCTGCTGTCTACTTCCAGCGGGATAATGCTACCAGAAACAAAGCTAAATTTGCCTCAAATGGGTTTCATGAAGGTAACAATATTTTAATGGACTTCAGTGGCAGGATGTGAATTAATTAGAGTGCCTTTGGAGTGTGGTGGAATGGCAGATAGACAGCACGAATGTGCAGCTATCAATATCTGGGAAAAAAGAAAAAAAGGTCTTAAGAGTTCTGAGACAAAAACACAATACAAATATCCTCTTACCGCTGTGTCCCAGTTTCGTCTCCCCTCCCTTGATTGTATATACTACCAGTGATGTGCATCCCTCAAGCACTAAAGTTGTTCCATATACTACAAGTGTTGCTGGATTTTGATCCTTTCTGAATTTATTCCCTTTTTCAAGTACACCTTGGAAATAGTTGAAGTTGTGCCAGGAACCTCTACTCTCTTCTTTTACTAGAAGCAATCATGTCAACATAGAGTAGAATCTAAAAGGAAGCGTTGCACCATTTTATGGCATCCACGACACCAAGAACTGACGCTGTTTAAGAACAAATGGGTGCTCAGTGACTGTATACACTACAGGTGCTAGCCCAGTGAAAAGCAACTGTGATCATGGAACAGCAGTACATTAGTTGTAAAGATGACCACTGCAGGCTGGTGTTAGTTTTAGTCATAGTACTATTCTGTCAGAGCATATAGACAGGAAGCTATATTTTCAGCGGACGCAAGTTCCACAACTTGGAAGCCACAACCTCAAAAGCACAGTCTCTTTTTGTTCTTAACCTGGACCTAGGTACCACAAACAAGCATTGATCAGCTGACCTCAGAGACCTAACGTGATAGGGTTGTTACACAATCCCACTGCACACCTGGAATTTAATCAAGGCACACCATTTGGAAACCACTGATCTAGAAAACTTGATTTTTTTCAGAGAGCAAACAAATCAGCTGAGGGGGTGAACCAGTCTCTGCCCTCAGTTTTTCAGTGGCAATAATAAGCTGACTGCTAGTTGGCGTTCACCATCAAACCCCCACACTGCACTGTACAGCTCATAGGACAATCCCCAGACTGTTGTTAGGAAAGCATCCAGCTCAAAATAACAGCACTCCACTGACCATAAAAGGAGTGTGAGCAGTGTGCCAGTTGTCCAGGTTAACATATATGTAGTCTTAAGGTGGAACAATGTCTTGCCAGTGCTTTTATTATATGTTTTCAAGATATTTTGACATGCAACTCTGTGAACATAAGTCATAATACGTTAAGAGTCAGAGGAGAAAAATGTGTGAATGCAAGTGTGTGTCCATCAGCTTCACAAACGAGGATTAAAATGTGAAATGCCGTTAGCCATCATTACGGCAGAAGCAGATGAATAGCAATGAGGGAAAACTGACGTGTGAAAATTCTAGCACACAGTAAGGTAAATGTACATATAACAGGAAATGATTCATAATGAAAGCAACAACACTCCCCTGTATAAACGTTAAACTAAATCGAGTAATAAATGCACTAAAATCATCATAAACAAAGCATATACCTAGTAAGATTTTAAAGGTGTGTTTCTTTGCTTCTTTCGAGAGTTATAGCCATAACAGACAAATGAAATACAGCGATGCATGTCTTTCTGTGGCCTAGTTAGCTCTGTAGATGTATATCATGGTGGACCACAACACTGCTCTGCCAGGCTGGCACAGGAAGAGAATAGAAGCAGCTGGGGGATTTCAAAGAACACCTCAGAAAAAAATGAAATCACAAAAAACAAAAAAAAGAAAAGAAAAGAAACATTACATAAGAGCCAGTAGTGCTTTTAATTTTGAGTACAATCATACGCCGTAAAGACTCAAAACTGCCCTCTGCACTGGGTACTGAGGTTATATCATTATTATTCACTTTAGCACCACAACTAATTTGAGTGTCATCCAACTGCTATTTGTGGGTTTCTATGCAAGTTAGGCTGCAGGTTTCAGGTTAATGGTTTATCATTGTATTTAAGAATGCACAAAATCTGGACTAGATATCGGTTTGATACCGACTCAAAAGCTTTAATTTTTTTTTCTGCGTTTACTACAAAAGGGTCTGCAGTTTGGAGGTACTTGATGCTTACTATGCCATCACATCCCTTCCTCTCTCTCTCTCCCTTGTTATTTTGGCTTTGACACCTATCGAGGAGGGTTTTTTTGCATTAATAAGATAAGTTATTATCAGTTCAATTAAAAGTATCTTTAATATATCGGTCTCTTTTCTGCTCCACTCCACATGAAGAGGTCCACTCATAGTGAAACTGAAAACGAAGAAAGAAAAAAAAAAAAAACTAGTGCCACCATAAAAGACGGCAATGCAGAGACTCTTACACCAAGATGAAATTAAATGAGTGCAAATAAGTGATTTAAAAATAGATTTGTTTTATTTTATTTATTCTGGTCCAGTTGTTATGTTTTTTTTTTTTTTTATTAATACACATTCAGTAAATATATACATTTATTTGTGAATATTTCTTTTTAAACAGTTTGGTAAGCAATGTTTAAATTGAGTCTGATTACAGATAGATACAGCCTTACAGATACAAGAATTATTCACCCTCGGATCAGGTACTTTGTATTGGCAGATACCCAAAGCCAAGGTATCAGTGTTGGACTGAAAAAGTTGGATCAGTGGATCTCTAATTATATTTTTGAAGTGTAGCTGCAGTAAAACTGCAGGGCATCATTTATTCAGGTTTCTCCATCTAGGTGTTTGTGTGAAGTGTAATAAAAGAGCGCTCCTGTAAAAGGATTCAGCTGTAATAAAAATGATGTAGAGCATGGGTGGCTTTTCTGGGGACTTGCAGCTCATCTTACAGTCTTGGTCAGCAAGGGATGAGTGTAAGGTCAGAGGAAGTAATGAAATAGTCAGAGATCAGATTTATAAATAAATCAGAAAAGAACTACAACTGACCTTACCTCATCTGCTTTCAAAGACAGTAAGATGTTGTCTTACAATCCACATCTTACTATGTGGACACTGCTAGACTGTTATTTCTAATATTTAAAAAAAAAGAAAGAAAGAACTGAAAAATGCAGTGTCATGCTCAGTTTCTTGTGTTACCAAAAAAAAAAAAAGGATGGTTTTAGACAAAGGCTCAGAAAACCTTTTCTGAAGGTTATTCAGAAAAAAGGCATTGCTAACTGCACAATGTGTAGTAGAACTATCACTAGACACACTTTATAGTATATAAAACCAGAGACCCACTTCAGTGATATATCCTTGTGCTAAACAGAACCTGATCTGTACTCTGGAGTATACACTTTATTCATTCAGAGTGAAAGCACACTTGTACTGCTGGCAGCCGTAGAAGCAAGCTGTTCAAATGACACACAAGACAAATACCAGACAAATACATACAGTGCCTGGTATGTTGATTTATGACATCACTGAAACCAAGCAACCACAACAATGCTTTATCCTTATGAGTTACTTCAAAACACCCAAAATTATTCTGGCAGCTTTTAAATAATTCACAAAGTGATAGCGAAATGTGTCATTCAAGGACCTGTTCGGATGGTTTGACTGATCTACAACTCATTAAAGTTGCATTTGAGTTGAAACGTGTAAAACCAGTCTTAGAATTAAGCTGGTGACACTTTGAAAACCATGTGGCTCAGGCAATGGTAAATGGACTGGTTCTTATATTATAGCACTTTTCTACTCGAGCACTCAAAGCACTTTATACAACATGCCTCATTCACCCATTCACACAAGCTTTTTCTACCTAAGTACTTTCTATCTAACATTCACACGCATTCACACTCCAGTGGACGCATTGGACAGCAACTTGAGGTTCAGTATCTTTCCCAAGGATACTTTGACATGCAGACTGGAGCAGTCAGGGATCGAACCACCAACCTTCCGATTAGTAGATGACCTGCTCTACCTCCTGAGCAGGTCATCTACTGTAATTAAAAGCCACCCCAATAACACCATTTAAATCTAACTGTAGCTGCCAAACACACACTCACTCCCAACTCGTCACAAACCTGTTCTCATCAGATTAAAATGCGAGGGAGTACCTTTTGTTGCATAATTTTTACGATGCAGAGCGGCATCCATATAATATCACTTTTCAACAATACTTAGAATACAATAAAGTTTTCGACTTTACATTTTTTCTGTCGCTGTTTAGTGTTATAAAGTTATTGTATTCAGGCATAAAAGTTTCATTGGGACAGTTATCAAAATGTTTTTTGCCTTTATAAAAGAAAGGAAATAAAGGACTCTTTAATGCTAAGCAAAAATGGTGTCAATGACTTTCCCTAATCATGATAGCATCTGTACAGACAGTTATGGTTACCATCTATTAAGACAGATTAACACTGAAGAAGATGTCTAAATTAAGGCAACACCTTGAACTTTTTCAAACGTGTATTAAAAAAATAGATAAACAAATGTAAACTCTGTGATGCTGTAATGAAAACATGATTTGACTGACAAATATCTGACTGGCGAGCAGTTCCTAGGAACTGAACATTAATTTATTTTTCATTGCAAATAAAGCCTTTTTTGTAGAAATATTATGACTATCAAATTTCATACTAATAAAACTGATCAGTTCTGTTGTTAATAACCTTGCCTTGTAAGCACATTTAAGTTATATTAAACTATGTTTTCAGTCATTAAACAATTACCTAATACAACTAACTACAGCTTTAACTAGCTCACAATGTCAACTGCTACACTGGTGACAATAATAAGTCTAATGTTTTATTATTTAAGCATTTTATGGTGTTTCTTTTATGATACTTTTGATATTGTGTCAGTTATTTTTTTCCATAGCTATTATATTTAATGTTTCTATGTTGTCTGTTTATGTAACTTGTGGCAGTATGTGACTGCTGCTGCATTAGTCAGGAGATATTTACTCTCCTAGAGGTTCTCCTGATAATGCTAGATTTAGAAGAAATCACTCTGGACAAAGCTGGTGGACCAACTAATACACAGACACTGCTCTATGTAGAGCCATGCAATGAATATGGCTAAAAATTGTGTTAAAAAAATTACAGTTTTGGTGTCACTGTATTACTTAAAACCATATATTGAAGCCTCAACTGACCTCTGATGAAAACAAAAGCAGGAGACACACCAGAATAGACCAAAACACAGAGATGGGCTGGTTGATACCGACTGACAACAATACTCAATTTCCTGATTAGCCACATTGTCAGAACACAGCTGTCATGCCTGCAGCTAAGCAACCTGTCACAACACAACTGTGGCACACAGGGAGGAATGCTGAGGAGAAACAACCAATAACAATAACAACAAAGGCTAAATATCAGCAACGTCACATTCAGTGTGATGAGTTAGTCCATTCGTGGCAGTACAGCAGCAGGCAACCATCAGTTTGAGGGTTGTTTTCTACCCCAGAGGTAGATATTTGTCAACCAGGTATACTGTTAAAACACAATATACTAAGAATATAATATGGTTGTGTAAGCAATGCTGCTAATCATAGTATAGAAGAAGAACTGAGAAACTCAGATATTTTTACAAGCCAAGAAACTTCTTCAGTTTAACTAACTAGATTTCCAGAAAATATATATTTTTTAAAAAAGGTATTAATTGCAATTTTTCACAGTTAAAAAATATGATATATTTGTATGATGAAGCAACAGAAATCTATCCTGTGATACGAGGGTAGATTTTTTTTCCCTAAAAAGAAAAGGTTTCCATACTGGCTGGGTTGCAAATGTAGATAATCCTGTCACAATATATGAAGATTTAATTATAAAAATTCCTGCAGCAAAAGTCACTTTTCCAGCATTAGTAAGATCTATCTACATTATAACTTAACCTGTATATACTAACTTAATATTTAGCTACATCAAAAGCAGGATTACACAACAAACTCCTTGGCTGTTTCATTATTGGTGGCTTCTGGTCAAAATTAACAATTAATCTTGCGTTATATGTGCAAATGGAAACCCATGCTTCAGGTGAGAGGTGCTTAAGACAGAGAGGGAAGGACAGAAAAGCAGCACGTGGAGAAGATTTTCAGATTCTCTAATTCTTTTTTGTTTTTCCTCTCTCTTTTTCTCCAATTTCTGCCTACTGCTGCTTTAACTTTTGTTCTTATTATAGGTAGTAAATATTTATTCCTAAATTCTGAACTTTTGGTCAACTTTGAAACTCACCACACACTGAAGGAAACCATTTTCTTTCTAACCAATCAAAGAAGCATGCATAACATTACAGCTCAGCCTAACGGGGTGTGATTAATACTTGCATCCTGTCACAGTGTCACAAACATTAGACTCATCGCAGGTAGATAGACGTTTTCTTCTCCAGAGTAACACAGCTGGCAGGTGTAGAAAAAGAGCAGTTCTTATATAGAACAGTTTTTTTGAATTACTGGGTCACTATTTCTTGCAAAGAGACACTGATGTTGTTTTTTTCTTTTTTTTTTTTGTAAATCAGATTTTTTTTGGCACATTTGGCACCACAAGGCAAATGCCATCAAGTTCCATGATCATCAAAAGATGGAAAGCATTATCTCTGAAACTGGGCAACTGGCATCAAAATAATCTATAAGGATAAATGACACTACAGGGGAGAGGACAAATTTGCGGGGTGAACTGTTCCTTTAAGTTACCACATTGCACTGTGTAAATTCATATTGGTTTGTGAACTCATACATACATTATTCAACTCCATGCAGCTAAAACATCCAGAAGTAGAATACAACTAATTAGGCAGGATTTTAAATGATTTTTGAAAACATCCTGCCTTACTCCGATAATGCATCACTGTCATCCATTCACACAATTTGTGTTATCCTTGTAAAAGAAAAGCATTAAAATGTCTTACAAGGTGAAAAGCTTCCTGACTGACAGGGTGTGACTTCACTGTCTTCAAGTGAACACAGCATACTGTATCAGTGTTTGGCTCCATGCCCTAGGGCATCTGTATAGTAGGTTATTAGAAAAGTGTTACATTCTTACAAATAAACTTTGCAAGAGATATAATGCTGATGTCATAATGTCAGGGTAGAAAATAAACGTGTAAGCAGTAGTACTGTTTTTTTTTTTTAGTTCCTTTGTGGTAAGAGATTAGAAGAGGCACTCTGTCAGGGAAGTTGCCACATATGCAGAGGATATAAACTGTCTGACAGACTCATGAATGAAAACTTGCATAGTTGCTGCAATTCTGCACAAAAACATCTAAAAAAAAAATCATGAATTTGATTTCATTTTCTTGCCTCATATTAAAGTCTCATATTAAAGGCTGATGTACGCTTCATGTCAGCAAAGACCTGCCTGAGCTCTCCACACCTTGTTTGACAGTAGACGACAGGAGAGAGAGATAAAATCACTCGTAACTGCCCTGACTTCTTTCTTCCTGGTTCACGTCTGAAGCACAAGCTAGTTCAAAGCACCACAAAGCCTCCTTCTACTAATTTCAAACTGAAGACGCATGTTTAGTGAAGAAGGGGCAATTTCACATTTGTATTTGAAGATTATGATAGTAATTATTTTTCCTCTGAGTGCCACTATCAAAGCCTGAATCTGCAAGAGAGACTGTGTTGAAGCACAGGAAGGAAAGCAGCAGTTAGGGAGAAGGAATGCACTGATAAAGGAGGGCTTGGGTTAGGCTGTGTTCCAGAAGACTGAAGAGAAAAGCGCTGCGGTAGGTGGCAAAGTGTACAGTACCATCAGGGCCATAATCAGGCAAACAAAACCAATAAGATCTCAGTGATAGCAGTTAGTGTTGGTATGCTACAGTTCTGCAAGTTATTAGATCAAAGTCTGAAAATATCTGAAATGCAGGTGTGTTTTCAATTAAAAAGCTTGATCTTGCCCTTTTTTGGACTGTAGATCTAGCCACAGACTTAGATCTAGCATCTAATGAAAACAAGGCATTTTGGGATTCATTTCTGTGAAAATCTGACTGGAAAAAAGAATGTAAACAAAAGACCTGAAGGTATTTTAGAGGACATTCTCTGGCTGTCAAAAGTTAAAGGTACTCACAGGTTTTTTGAGGAAAAAGACAGAAAGGGCTCCGATCAGAGGTATGTCCCCCAGCAGCGGCTCCATCACCACTCTCATCACTCCATGAAGCTGAACAGAAACAAAAAACATCATGAATAAGTCAGGTATTATCTAGTCGTTTGTCTTCTCGTCTGTGACAGTCCCCAGGTCCAGGTCATACTGATGAGCCATTTCTGTTTACCATGTCAGACTAGGTGATCATTTTACCTGCTGTGAGTTGGCTAACATATATCCCAGACAAGTTTACCCACTACAAATTATTGCTTCTGATCAGACAGAAGCAGGACCATTCAGATGTTACTGATATCAAACGGTCAGACAATGCAAAGACCTTCCATCAAATCTTTAAATCTGGAAAAATCTGAAATACAACTATGAAACTTAATAGTTTAGTCTTTTTCATACAGCAAATGTAAGTCAGGGAAAAACAAGATGGAAGACTGTATTGTTTACTTGCAAGTTGGCATCCTACAAACAATCCAATGGAGTTACATGAGTCATTTATAGATATTGGAAAAACACTGAACATGCACTACATCTAGTCCTTCTCATTTTAAATTAAAAACGTCCACTGATGACACTGGTCTTGTTTTTGGTGATGGGAGCAGTTTAAATTTAGGTTTATAACAAGGAAAAAACTGTTTCTGCTTTGGGTAAAACGCCTGTTTTTTGGCTATGGTGCTTTGATGCACAGCCACAGTACAATATTGGCCCCTGAGAGATAACTGACCCATTTTAGAGAGGTCAGGCGATTGGATGGGTAGAGATGGGATAAGTCACAGGATTATCAGTCAGGAGGCTGCGTTTCTTCTCCTGTTTAGAGCTCTGTGTTTTGCACTCAGTTTTACTTTTTTCCAGCTTTTTTTCACAATCCATTTCATGATCCATCACAATTCACTGGTTACTGTAATGTGTAAAGTAAAAACAGAAAGCGATGCTTTCTTGTTACTGGTTTGCTGCATTGCAAAAAAAAAAATAAATTAAAAAAAAAAAAAAAAACAAAAAACCACCAAAAAAAAAAAAAAAACCAAAACCCAAAAAAA
>VUQS01010983.1:4489-17832 GCA_015108495.1 Heterochromis multidens
GCAAATTAATGAGAAAAAAAAAAAAAAAAAAAAAAAAAAAAAAAAAAAAAAAAAAAAGCAATAAAGCTGCATCTAAGAATCTGTATTTATTGCTGATGCTCACTTGGTAATCACAAAGACTTCAGACACGAATAAAAAAAACTTTAGACCCTCCTATGATCTGCACATAGAGGTGCGAGAGATCTTCCAGGAATGGTGACGCTATTTTCCGGAGACTTGATTGGTCAGTAGGCAGTGATTTCATACCTGTTGATTTGTGACCCACCTTCGTAGTACAGAAAACCCAAAGTTAACCCTGAAGTTACCTGGATAAGACGAAATATGCTTTGTAGTACAGGCCTCAGCTGTTCAAGCACATTTATCAACACACTACAAGAACTGACTGTTCACTAAATCCTTTAAGGTTTTAATGCATCGATATGTAGTTACACACCAGCACATTACCAACATATAGTATGTAGAAAAATCCCCACTGATGTGTGGGAACTTTAACACATCCACCTTACTCTAAATCAAAATCAAGTGCAAAAAAAGTAGTGTACTGACTTTACATACTCATGTCCCGATCTGCATACCACGGCAGATTTCCCTTTAGGCCCACTGGTCTCATCCTTATCCACGCTGATCCACTCTGAAACACAGCAACAAAAACAGTTTTAGAACTAAACATGAGGCGCTTACAATCCTACATCCATCACTTGAACAATTTCTGTCTGAAAATTGTTCAAGTGATGGATGCGGCAAGCTTAAAAGATATTTAGTTCTTCTCTCTTTGCAGGTTACTGGTGTTAAGATGTAAAGTGCATTACCGTACAGTCTCTCCCTGGTTCCCATCCTTTCAGAAGGGACTCTGACCCTCATGGATCCTCGGATATTTCCTGTTTCCTCCCCACGGTGAGACAGGTAGGTGTGGAACTGCTGTGCTGTACTGCCGATCATTGACTTCAGAGCCAACACACACTCTCCTAACAAGAGGGGGAAAAAAAAACCACCCACACACACACTGTTTGTTAGTGATCTAGTTTCCTGTAGTCTTTTAAACTCCAAAGAACCACAAGCACAGACAATCTTTATACCGTAGGACTCATATCCATCCAGTGACTTCACTGTTAGCAAGAGATGTTGATCCTGCAGATACTCGATCTCGGACAGAAGAGGTTTGAGTGTTGTTAACTGCTTGTTGGACCAGCCCACACGCAGGAAGTTGACGTTATCACTGCTCTGACTGTCGTTCTCGTAACTCTTCTTAAACTCTAAGGATGAGAGAGAGCGGGAGCGAGAGAGCGATGCAGGGCAGAGAGGATGGGGAAGAGGATGAAGGGAAAAAAGGTGGGAAAAAAGAGGCGGGAGAGGTTTCAGGTTTCCATTGCATTTTATTCAAAAGTACACTGTGGACAGGTGGTAGGGATGCAGCACAGGTCAAAAATGGATTCTAGTTTAAAAGTAATACTGACTGCCTGAGATAGGGAGGGAGGGAGAAAGATACAAAACAAGAAGCAGCAAACACAGTTTTATTGCATCCATTCTGGGTCCCATTGCTGTACTGTTACTCGTTCTGTAGTTTATCTTTATGTCTGTGTGCATGAATGAGTCACTGCAAAGGTGCATTCACGTTCATCTCACCTTCCAGACAAGTGGAGTAAAACTCAATGAAGAACTTGGTCCTGCTCGCCGTCTTTACTATGGCCTCGATGCTCTCAAACTCGATGTAGGCCTGCTCTGAAGACTTTGGCAAACCTGCACAGAAGCAGGTGGACAGGAGGGAGGAGGAGGAGAAAGATAGAAAGAGAGAAAAAGAACTGTGTGGGTGGTGCAGACTGTCATGTACCAAGAGTGGAAACCAAATTAGTAACTTACTTTTAAATGTGATCTTTAGCACAAAAAAAGCAAAAGACAAGAGGAATGAGGCAGAAGCATATAAAAGATCATTTGAACACCGTGAACTTAAATAACATGAACAATAACAGAATGCAAATCCCAAATCTTGTGAAGAAAAGATCGAGTGCAGAAGGGAGAAAGACAAAGCGAGACCAGGAGGAAGAGCAAGTGGCAGAAAGAAGGAAAAACTAACCAAACAAACAAAAAACAAACAGAGTTGTCATTGTCATGTCATTTGTACCTTTTTTGGAGACAAACTGGGAGGTCACCCCCACCTCAAATGTAGCAAATACAGGGGAATGATCACTGGTCACTATATCATCTGTACAGCCTGGCAAAAAAAAAGGAGCATTTATTTCAGTCTACTTAGCTTTATTCATTCATATTATGAGCTATACAGATGCTGAGGTGAAATTAACCACTACATCCTATATCTAAAAAGGACCTCTGTTACACTGCACTCAAAGATCTTCTTCTGATGCTCTCACCATAGGAGTTGCAAACCATGTGTGTTTCTGGGTAAGACTTCCACAGGATCCGATCACACCAGGATGGAACATTAGTCCTCATCTGGGACAGACGGAAAAGCAAAATTATCAGGATGAGTCACAAGAACAGGAAGTATTTATCAGAAGTGGCTTAGACTAAGTCTGTCTGTGATTTTGTTTAAGTAAGTGAACATACTCCTGTGGCCTTCTGCTTCTGCCAGACATACGTGTCCCTTGAGCCTCGTTCGTAACGGTAAGTGGGCGGGAACGAGATCTCTTCCTCCGCTGCACACAAAGAGATGCACATCTATTTCAGTAAAGGTTCAAAGTGTAGCATTTCATAACTATTAGTATAATTATGAAGGAAATGGACAGCTCCTGAGACAAAAGATGAGCTTCTCCCTCCTTTGTTTTTTCTTTTAATTGTGACAACAGGTCAGATGTGACTGTTTATGCTACTACTCTTTAACACATTCACAGTATTTATGACACAAGGTGACCAATGATGACCACCTTTTCAGTAATCGGTTTGAATTCAAGGATATTTCACACAGCATGAATGGATCACCGGATAGCATCACAGGAAAAAGGCTGAGAAACAGAAAGGCTGATTTTTAGTTACCCATTTATCAGCTAAAACGGGATTATAAACCAAGCAATCCAAGTGTTAGTGCAGATCTCAATACATCCAATTAAGATGAAATAATGCTTTAAAAGTCTTTACGGTAAAAATTTCATCAATGAACAACTCGAATCATCCATTTCAGAAGCTAAAACAAGTCCATACACTCACCCTACAATTTGGATCAATCATTAACATTAAAGAAAAGATCCAAGTTCAATTCCACTGAAGTAAAGGTCAGCAAAGAGCCAACTCCTGTTTGTTTACTTCCTCTGTATAAATATAAATTTGTTTAACTCCACATTTTTCCCCTGGTTGTCCACACCCCTCCTGCAGTGGCTCTGTGCCCCACCACGAGGGCACAGCCCACAGTTTAAGAACCACTGCAGTCTGGAAAGAAAACCAGAGGTGATGGTGAACTATTCAACAAGAGTGCTGAGCAGGTGCTTTTGGCAAGTGTGAGTCATCCCTTCAGCTATATTTATAAGACCACTGAAACTGTTTTAAGGACAGGAGTCTTTTGTTAGTGTTGAGATTTCACTATTATAAACCTTTATTTCTCTACACACCCTGCTCTGACTCATGAGGATATTCATAACTACCACTAACCAAAGCGTAAAAAGACTTTATTCTTCTCCCTCTCCAGATTGAGCTGATCCACTTTCAGCAGGGGCTCAAACTCCTTCCTGTTAATGTAGTTTAGAATCTCCTGCACATAAAAACACACACAAACACAAACACGGGATCAGAAAGGGAGGTTTCACTTGAGGCTGTCTGCTTGTGCTTGTCTGTGTTTGTTCTGCTTCACCTGTATGTCCATATCCAGCCTGTAGTTGAGGTCTCCCAACCAAAAGAGGTTTGTGAAGCGCAGTGAAATGTCAAAGGAGCTCAGCTGTTTGTCTCCTAGCGAAAGCAGCCGCAGGATATCAAGGTAGTTCTGGTTCCTCCTGGAGGGGTCAAAGGTCACATGTATCACAGGTAAGAAGAGGTAGAAGAGAAATGCATACCTGTTTTTTTGGGTTTTTTTTTTTAAAAACAGGCTTTTAATAAAATATAATGACAAATCAAAAAGAATTAACACTTCAGACTTCACAATATAAAACTGTTACTTAAGGTGTAAGGTAGCTAGAGTGCCATGATATACAGTCATGGTAAAAAGAAAGTACACCCTCTGTCAGTTATTATTAATTATGAATATTACACCGTGTCATTATTTATTTAACAAAACCTAAGCCAAAAGTAACAGAAGGCAGAAGTAGTAACTGAAAAACTAAGTACAGCCCACGATTCAGTAGCTTGTAGAACCACTTTTAGCAGCAAAAATTTGAAGTAATAATTTTCTGTATGACTTTATCAGTCTCTCAAATAGTTGTGGAGAAATTTTGGCCCACTCTTCTTTACAACGGTGCTTCATTGGTCATTGAGGTTTGCGAGCATTTGTTTACGCACAGCTCTCTTAAGGTCCTTTGACTCTTCTTTTTTCAACCATTCTGTTGGAGATTTGCTGCTGTGCTTTGGATCATTGTCCTGTTGCATGACACAAATTCAGCTTTTTTAGCTGTCGTACAGATGGCCTCACATTTGACTCTGGAATTGATATAGAGGAGTTCATGGTTGACTCAATGACTGCAAGGTGTCCAGGTCCTGTGGCTGCATAACGAGCCTAAATCATCACCCCTCCACCACCGTGCTTGACAGTTGGTTTAAGGTGTTTGGTGGTTTTCACCAAACATGTTGCTGTGTCCTAGAAGCCTTGTAGTTTGTTCAGATGTGACTTTGCAAACCTAAGCTGTGCTGCCATGTTCTTTTTAGAGAGAGGAGGCTTTCTCCTGGCAGTCCTTCCAAACAAGCCATGCTTGTTCAGTCTTTTTCTAATTGTACTGTCATGCTAACTGAGGCCTGTAGAGTCTGATGTCACCTCACCCCCAACCGGTCGTGGCAGATGGCTGTCCCTCCCTGAGCCTGGTTCTTTTATTATTTCCTGATATGACTACTTTCCTTGACTGCAGGAATTCTTTGGTGTGAATATTGAGAGGTTAACAACAAAAAAAATAATACTGTGCGTTGAACTATCGCAGCTACCTGGCAATCTTCTCATTCCCTGATGTCAAGTGACAGTTGACAAAGCCAAACGATGTGCCATTGAACATGAAGGACACACCCACTGCTCCTTTGTTACCTAGAAACCATCAAAACAAACATTAACTCAAAATACAGTAAATTAAGTGCAATTTGGCACTATAGTGACTAATGCCAAACATTATTTAATAAAAATTTAAAGGACACAAAATCATTGAGGATCTGGTTTTGATAGAGTCATACTAAGAGAAAAAAAATGCAATGAAAAACTTCAGTTAGATGAGATTAAGAAAAATCTGACTTTGTTCTCTTTTTGAGACTATTGTGAAAGTTTAGGTTTTAATTAACATTTTCTTACTAATACAAGTCACACTTTTTCATCATAATGCAATCAACAAGCAATGTAGTAATAAACATTCCTTAAGCAGGCCATTGTTAAGAAAGGAAATCAGGGTTATTTCCTCCTACATTTGAACCAGGAAGCAAGGCATGAGAAGGAACAGCAAAGACTGAATACAGAGGACTGCTGTTACCCAGCGTATTGGCGATGCCCGTCTTGACACTGGACATCCCAACGTGGCTGATCCGGTTCTCATGTTCAGGTTTCACCAACACAGCAAGTTTTATGTTCCACAGAGTCTGCACGGCGATCTATAGACAAGAACAAGACGCAATGAGGAACCTACAGTCATCATTTCTGCATTCACACCATACAGAAATAGCTTTTTTTCCCCTTCATCTTCAGCTTTGCCTTCTTAACCTTCAAGTGACCGAGTGGGTTCATTCATGTTTCCAGTTCTATATTTATAGGGGTTGTGATGTTTTTGAACTGTGTTTTCTACCACGAATTTGTCAATCTTACAGGAAGTGTGGGGAGGATAACGGAAATTTGTATGGGGTCATTTATTTTTTCAAGGCTTTGAAGTTATTGTATTTTTTATAGTAATTATTGTATAATTAGGCATATCAATAAAACAGTTACAATTTTCAGATATTTCAGGAATTGAAATAATTTGAGTGTTTCTGAACATATAAAATACATCTACAAACAATATGTTTGCCATACTCCCATACACACACTCACACCACTCACTTACATGCACATCACATACAATAACATTGTACATTCCTGTAAATATTGTACATATTGTAATTGGTTTGTGTATATGTGTGTGTATATATTGTATTTACATATGTACATATATTGTTTGCACTTCGGATTAGATGCCAAACTGCATTTCATTGTTTTTCAATGACAATAAATCTAATCTAGTCTAATATGTTTGGCCAGATTTAGTTTGAAAGATAAGCAGTCACCAGTTCCATATTTTGGTGATGAAGTTATACAAGCACACAGAAATAGAAAATTAACTATAACATACCTTAAATTTTAAAATGTTTCTTTTCTAGTATTATTGAAACAAAGAACAATTGTTTCCAAAGAAGGATCAGACAAGAATGGTCTAAAAGACATTTTGTCATTTTGGTCATGCAACTTGTGTTTTATAACTTTTTTTTGACAAATACTGCATTAGAACATTTGAGAACATATGTCATAGATAAAGGAAACAGTACAGGTACGATAAACACAAAGAGCAATTGAAAAAAAAAAAAAGAACCCCTGTATCAAATATAACAGTCATAACTGACAATAGCTCATTTTAGTAGCTAAAATAGCTTGGCCGCCTCAGGGTTAACCACATCACCTCCTTATTTTCTTCGCATTCTATGTATTCATCAATCCATGAATAGACTGGGCTTCTTTCCTTACCGGCTTATAATCCAGTTCTGTCTGTTCTTTCAGCAGAGCACGCAGTGACTCCACCCACTCCCGATCACACACCGAATTTTCCTGGGTTCCAAACACATACAGATCATGAGGGATGGTGACGGTCATCTCGTCCAGTGTCTTCCCAAGACCACGACACAACACCCAGGAGGCCACGTTTTTGGGTGAAGGCACTGAGCCTAAAGAGACATAAAAATAAGTCACCTTTTTGTTACTTTTAATGTGAACATTTTTAAATGTATTTCTACTCATTAAGGTGAGTCATGTGGTGTGACTAACCCATATTCCAGGTGCCTATGAAGATGGAAATCATGTCTGGCTCGTCCTGGTTGGAATGTTTGTTCTTCATCAGTTGCAGCAGTTGGCAGAACGCCTCCCGCTTCTGATACAAACACACACATCAGTGAGTGGATGATGCCACTGAAGGCTATGTCATTCTGAAGGACCTTTGAACAGCTTCAATGTAAACTTAGCACAAAAAATAAGGAAATTTGTGTTTGGTCGATTATTTCTTTGTTGTAACAATGCTTCTTGGCAATAAATCTTATACTGTTGGAAAGCCTGCTTATTTACCCTTAAATGGTGCCACATTTGTAAGGAAAATGCATTAGTGGGTTGAGCAGCAGAGTTGAGTATGTGGGCTGCGCCCATGAAAAACTTGCCAAATCTCTGCTAATGCCAAACAGCTTATTCTGCTATTGACTCTTGTTTTGAGCTTCTGGTGCCTCATTGGTGTACCTGTGAGCATGGACCCTGCTACAGCAATCAGTGTTTGCTCCAACCATGCCACGCTTGACTGATGTGGATAGGGCCCGTGCCACAGGGCAACTTCAAGCTGGTGTTCCGCAAAACCAAGTTGCAGCATTATTTGGAGTGAGCCCTAGTAACATCTCTAACTTGAGGGCCAAGTTCCATATAACGGGGGATGTCCGAGACAGGTTACGTGGGCATCCCAAGAAGACGACACAAGAAGACTGTTTCCTCACCCTGTCAGCACTTAGGAACCGTAGGCAGTCTTCTACAGATTTGCAGGACGATATGGCCGACGGCTCTCTACCCAGACAATCTGGAACAGACTGCACAAAGCCAATCTCTGGTCTCATAGGGCTGCCAGGAGGCCTACCATGACTGCCCTTCACAGTCAGGCACTTTTTTGCTGGTGTCGGCAATATGTGCACTGGAACCCGAACATGTGGAGGAACGTTATGTTCAGCAATGAGTCCAGATTTTGCCTAAGGCAGTTGGATCGTAGGGACAAAGTATGGAGAAGACGTGGAAAACACTGCTGTTAAAAACAATGAAAAGTGGCCACTGCAGCCAGTCTGTGTTTTTCATGCTGTATTTTTTGATCTTTGAAGTTTTTATTTCACGGTTCTCTCGTTCCCGGTGAACTCTGCTGTCGCTCCCTGCTCTATTCCGGCCCACTTGTCAACCAGTCAACATTCGGCAGATGCTTACGTCATCCGCTTCCAGTGACTCACAGTCAGGACCTTGGAGGGCTGCACGGGAACGCGTCTGGGGGGGGGGACTCCTCTCTCCTCTCTGTCTGACCGGAATCAGACACATTTGCGGAACCATAAAACCATCACGTTTTTCATGTGTGTAACCTACATTGCCAAGAAGCACTGTTACAACAAATAAATAATCGACCAAACACAAATTTCCTTACTTTTTGTGTTAAGTTTATATATTCTATACACTCACCAACCACTTCATTGGTTACACCTTGCTAATAATACTGGGTTGGACCCCCTTTTACTTTCAGAACTGCCCTAATTCTTTGTGGCACCCAGAGAACTCCTTCACAGAGAGGACTGCTGCTCACTGGATATTTTCTCTTTCAAACCGTTCTCTGTAAACCCTACAGATGGTTGTGCTGGAAAGTCCCAGCAGATCAGCAGTTTCTGAAATACCCAGAGCAGCCCATTTAGCACCAACAACCATGCCACATTCAGAGTCACTTATATCACCTTTCCTCCCAATTCTGATGCTCACTTTGAACTTCAGCAGGTCATTTTGATCATGTCTACATGCCTAAATGCACTGAGTTACTGCCACATGATTGGCTGATTAGATATTTGTATTAATGAACAGCTAAACAGGTGTACCAAATGAAGTGGTCAATGAGTGTATATTAGCTCATTGATTAACAACAGTTTTTTTTTTTTTTATTTTGTACAAGGACCAAAATAGAGAAAGAGTCTCAGTGGAAACTGAATTCATAGCAGAGAATTGCACATCTGTCTGTGCAATAAATTTGGCATTGTTACTGCAAATCTGATTATATACTTAGCCAAAAGGGGATATGGGAGAGTACTTCTGCCTCAGTTTGAATATTGTATGCTTGCAGTCAGTGTTTGCACTCTGAGTAGCTGTAAAATACCAGTTTTTGTTATGCCTAGGAATTATTTGTTTGAGATTTATGTGTCTATTTGCTTCTTGTGTACAGACCTTGGCACTAGCAAAGATGAAGTCTTTCCTCTGGCTCTTATCCTTCTCCTTCTCAAACACAATGCCCAGTTTATTCTGCACCCGCTGAGACTTGATCAGCTGACGTACTGAAAGACAGAGACAGGCGAATAGACAGCGAGTTAGAGATGGGAAATTGCAGATTCAAATTTAGGGAACAAAAGGTCATGTATTAGATTTGGAGGGTTAAAGGAGGTTTAAGTTGAAAAAGGAGACGAAAGTAAATGAAACAAAAGACAAAATATAACAAAAGTAGCATTAAATCTTAAAACCAATATCATGAAGAATATTAAGTTATATATGTTATTTAATCTCTTTCAGTTCACATACATACACCTAAACTGGTTTCATGATGGGATGCAGCTAAAACTGAGACACCACACTGTAGCAGAGGCATGTCATCTCACCCCAACTCCAATATCATAAAACCTTTATATGCTTTTATAAGATAAAGAAGAATCGTCATCAGGCAAAAGAGCAGATGCTGTCTTTCACACAGATAATAACATCTATTTAATATTTATGCTGTCGTCATAAGATGTGTCACTTTCTGGGTGGCTTAACTCAGTTTCTGCTCAGTAATTTTTCTGAAGATTAATGTCGCAGTTCAAGAAATACATCTTTTGTGCAGTCCTTACTTTTGTCATGTGTGTAAGTGGTCCAGTCCTCCTGATTGTCCTTCACCTTCTTCATCACTACCAGCCTTCCTCCCTCTACATCCACAGACAGCGTGTACTTCTGACTCTTTCCGATTTTTGTCAGCTCTGCCAGGTAAACATCAAGCTTCACCTGTAATGAGACACAGGAGAAAGATTACACCCACTTAAACACATACTGAGCATGTTTCTGTAAACCGTATGTCTCTACTGAGCTACTACCAAATCTACTCAACACCAGGGGTCTCCAAAATGGAGAACAAACACTTGCTGCTTCAGTTGCATCAACAATATTAGATCTATATCAGTCATATGCAGCCTCAAATATTCAAAAACACAAGAATAAAACTTTGATGATCACAGTTAATGTCCTAATTCTGTTTTTGAAATTATATCTACCAAGAGAAGTGATCTTATTCTATACATACAGAGCTTTTTCTTTCACACACCAGTTATCTGGGGCAATTTGAGGTTCAGTATAATGCCCAAGTACATTTCAACATACAGACTGGAGAACTGAAAAAGACAGACATCAAACTGCCAACCTCAATTAGTGGGCCACCCGCTTCTTCATACACGTATTTTGGTAAAGTCCACTTTTCTTTTTTCTATAGGACTTACTAAAAACCGCAAGACTGGGAAAAAAGTTTCAACGAAAGGCGCGCATTCATTCTCACTCTGAGTCACTGAATGTGTGTGTGTTTGGGTGTCACTAGGTGAATCAGATACCGCATCGTCTTATCATAGCATTTCTGTGCAACAGGAAACTACTGAAAGGATGTCACCACAGAGAATACAGGCTTAACCAACAGCCAATATTTCAATCACTCATCTCAACTCTGTGTGTCACCTGCTTCCCCACGTGCTCCCAGACATTTTTTCCTTCTATCTTTTTCACACTTAGTTCACCCCTTCACTCAAAACAAAAATCATTTATATCATCTTAACTTGTACCTTTTGTTCCCCCTCTCACAGTCTTCCTCCAACATTTACAATTCATGCAAGTGGTGCATTTCAAAACAAAACTACAACAATCTTATAGACAACATATCAGAGCTCTTGGCTAGTCTTACTTGCATTTGTGCTTCTACATGGAAATGTGATAACTCAAGTGATAAATATGACAGTGAGGGCGTAGCTGGAAATGCATTTCAAACATTCTTTTCAAACATTCACTACTGCTTCACATGAACATTTAATAAATCCAATACAGACAATAGAGCTCATGGTTTCCTACAGAAATAAATCTGTTAGATAAATAAATAAGGAAGGAAGGAAGGAAATCTGAAAGATTTAGGGTTTTCAAAATAAGACGCTTACCCAAATTGGCAGCAGGGAGCTTTAATGTCCCCAAGGAGCAATTTGGCATTAAGGCCAATAAAAAATTTCAGTCTTTAGCTGACCCTGAAAAGGTCAAAGCCAGTAATGAAGTACAGTATGTAGGCGTCCATGTTTGGCGGATGTAGGGGTGTACCTCAAAGGCCTGCACAGGAATGGCTTTGCTGTGACGCATGGAGTGCAGAGGAGGGGGGGAGCATGGAGAGGTCAAACTCATGTCCTGTAGAGCTTTCAGAGCCTGAGGGGACAAAGAAAGAGACAGACATGCAGGTGGAGAAACCATTAAAACAAAGAACAGAATAAAAAGAGAGAGTGAACAGATAAGAACGAGATACAAAAAACACACAAAAAGACACACAAGTACAATAAAATAAACTAACATTTTCAGTCTCAGTGTTTGTGTCAGCAAGGAAAAGGTTTCCCATTTCCTGGATGTGATATGACAGGAGGAGGGAAGGTGGAGCCAGTATCATTACATGCTTCTGGACATGTAGCCTAACTGCACTGAGGCCATTTCCCCCCCAACCAGTGAAAGCCCCCCATCTCCTTACAAGTGAAGACAAACTAGAAAATAGTGCAACCTATTAACAAGAGGTGAGGTTTAGTGTGTAGGAAAAGCTCTGCTAGGCAAAATCAGCTGCATCTCAGACAATTCACTGTTCTCTTCTTAGTTTGTGAAGTTTAAAGTGGATCTATTGTGCTTTTCTTTATTTTCAGTATACACACACACACAATGCCAGATGCTCATATCAACCAAAGCTAAAGTTTCAAATAATGAGGTCACTGTATGTACAAGTAATCGATATGAGGCAAAAGCTCAGACATCAGACTGCTCCAAAGGCTCTTTTTTGTTTTCTTGGATCTTTATGATATCAAACAAAGGCATTATCCTTAATGTGGGCATCTCAAACCTTGTGTTTTTAAGGGCAGCCAATCAGAAGAAAGTTGGCTTAAAGGGGGAGGAGATGAAGCAGCTTGTTTCAGACAAAGGATGAATTTAGTGGCTGCACCAAGGGCCTGTGTAATATAAATAAGGCCTATTTTGAACTGTGAATCATGGAAAGTTATTCTAGCGGATTCCAAGAATAAAAACAGCAACATTAAAAGGAGCATACTGTGTCCATTTATCTACTTGTAAAGTGTCAGAGTCTCGTTAACTAGGCCTTTGCTAACTTGTGGAGCTTTTGAGGAAGGTCAAGAGATATCCCAACGCCACACTGTCTCTTTCCATCTGTGTGACTTACATGTGCTGTGTGAAAGAGCCCCAAAAGGAGAGAACGCCACATGCTGGGCTACAAGCACACCCAGCAGGGCTTCTAGACAGATGATCCATTATATGGAGAGAGTTATCTAAACTAACCATCTCCAAACTACCAGAGCAAGTACATACAGAAAAAAGAAAGATAGGAGATAAGAGATAGGATGAGCGAGAGGGCAGAAGATTAAGGCCTATGCATGACTGACTAGAGGCTGCTCATAGATATGTTATAGATACTTCATAAAGGGAGTTACAATCCATTAAAAACATAAATGACTGGGTGACAGGGGCATAAAATGAAGAGGGATGACGGATCTTTTGGCCCCCCTATTTCTGACATACTTTACTCAGTACTCACATTAGACCACAACCATCTTCACACTCACTTTTTAATTTATATTTTTACTTTAATCTCAACTACACACCAATAAAGTTTCATGACTTCACCTGGCACCACCGAAACTCTACTGCGCTGACAAACTCTTGTTTACAGACTGTATAAACACCTGTCAGAGTATTCATACCCATGGCAGATCCTGCTACTGTACCACATTTTTCCCTGATGACTCACAAAGTGAAAACAATAGCAGCCATGTTGTCTGTCACAGCTGTTAAATGTACTGTGTGTGTGTACCTTCTTCTCTATGGATGACAGCAGGTCTTTGAGAATTGCCAACTTGGTAACAAGGTTCTCCAGCTCCTGGTCGCCACCCTGATTCACTGACTGATGGATACAGAAAAAAAAAAAAAAAAAAAAAAAAACAAA
>VUQS01010988.1:21112-35173 GCA_015108495.1 Heterochromis multidens
TAAAAAAAAAAAAAAAAAAAAAAATTCTTTTTTTTAAAAAAAAAAAAAAAAAAAAAAAAGGAAGATCAAGATTTGATACCTGCTCTACCTCTGACAAGCCCTGCAAGCAGCCTGATTAAGAACAGTGGGGAAAATACATTATTTGTTTGCAGAATAATTTTTAAGCCAAAAACAGACTCACTGCCAATAGCATGAAAATGACACAGAGAGAAAGTGAGATAAAGGGTGCTGAAGTGTCCCAAGTTAGGTGCCTTTTCGTTTTTGTTTTTTTAAGCACCTGTTTCTTTATGAAAGATGCCTGTACATTTGAACTGCTGATAAAATGACAGTACTGATGCTGAATCACTGTGTGATCAACTTCTGTTAAGACCTAAGTCTCTCACCAAAATCTAAAATAATAATAATAATAATAATAATAATAATAACAATAATAAATAAATAAAAATTGAGAGCGGTATTAAACAACTCACGCGAACTTGGCGAGAACCTAAGAAAATAATAAGTGTTGAGGAAATAGCAGGAAAGAGATGCTGGCTGCTTTTTCTGTAGTATCTGTATACTAAAACAGCACCTTTTGAAACGTTTCAAAATCCAGTGACCTACCAATGCAAGAGATAGACTATTTCCAAACGCGTAATCCGTCTGTGGAAAGTGGGGCTTTGTAATAATATTCTTGTGTGCCCTGAAAAATGACGCACTCACCACCGACGTCTGCCGATCAGATGAGCAACCGCGGGGCCGACTAGATAACAGGAAACCCTTTCTGCTGTGTAGGCCACGATCGGGGCAAGTTTCTTTTCTCACCTACATGGGGGATTCACAGTCAACTCATTTAGAGCTGAACTACTAGCTGAACATTTAGACTTTTAGTCGAGTTTTTGCTGCTGTGGAAAGCACCTTCGCGTCTCTGTTCGTTTGAGCTGTCATGAAGACAGTTTCCTGAAAACAAGGAGGTTAAACAATGATGTGGCAAAGAAAAGCTTGCCCCGATTTCGTAATGATGGCTTTGTTTGAAGTGAAACCAGAAGTTGCAACAAAAGGGGAAAAAAAAAAAAAAGCACTTCCAGAACTCATAATTATACAGGTGATTTGGCTGCAGCAGCCCAGTCAGTCAGCCAATGATGACAACCACACATGCGCAACTGACCGACAGGTTCCTACGCGCCACTGCAGCAAGCACAGGTGTGTTAACTCATCGTGAACATAACAGCTTTTCCTTGTCTAGTTACGTGTTGCATAAAATGCATTGGTTCTACGTTAAAAAAAAATCACTCTTATTGCTTCCTGTATTTAAGTTGCCCCCCTTTTTAATGCACTTTGTACTGTTGCATCAATTAGTCCCATATGGTTTACAACTATTGTTAATGCTGAGCTTTAATTAACATACATTCAAAGGTCGCTTGCGTAAACTGTCAAGGTATAGCCTGGCTGTTGTTGTTTTTTCAAACATGTCAGTGCTTCGTTTACTTAAAGTTACACTTGCAGTAGCTGTTCTCCTCTCACTTTTGCTGCCTCCCTTGAGTTATTTGTCTAGTTTTGAGTGGCCAATGTATGGCCTTGTCCCTTGGAACTAAAAATATCATTTGTGCACTTTCAAATGGAATCAGTCATAGTAATTGTGTCCTGAGGAGAAATCTTAAGTTGTTTTTGTATGCATGATTTTCACATTTGTACTTAAAAACAACCACACTGATAATAATAATAATAATAATAATAATAATAATGACAACAATTTTAGTATGTTCATTAAGTTTCCCAGCTATTTACAATGAAAAGTCATACAGTATAAATGTATGCAAAAAGGTAACATGTAAGAGACAATAGTGCAGTTTAAGCAAGTAAGAGCAAAACTCATCTAGAATAGTGGCTGAGAAGTGAACTTACATTTAAATGAGCTGTTGTTCAGAGTTGTTTCGATACTCTACTGGTATGTTGTTGCTCGCTCACCAAGATCCTTGTTATCATGGAAACTGCCAGAGTGTGTGCACATTAATACAGGTGTAGTCAGCCAACAAACTTCTTCATTGGCTGCTGAGCTTGTGGAAATTTGACACCACTCATCTTATCTGTTCTACAAGTAGACTTGCTATGCATATTGTGAAACTTGCTCACTGCTCCAAGTGAATAGGAGTACAGTGATCACATTAGTGCCAGTGTGTTGTTTGTGCTCATAAAATCATCTACTGCTGTCAGGGTAGTTCATCTTTGTTTCTTAATTGTGTTATTGTTTCCTCCATGTGCACATTTCCTGCAGTTGTGATGCGGGAGCATATTCAAATGTTTATTATTGAATCAAAAGTGTAATTCAATTTTATGTTCTCCTCTGCAGACCTGTCAGAAGCCAGTAGATATTGGTTGGGAGCTTTCTGTTCATTTTTTTCCCCTCACAATGACCCTGCAGCCTGCCATTGCAAAAGGGAATGACCAGCGATGACTCTTACCACATCCCCAGTGTGACATCTCTCCGTGGCCTGTCACAGCCCTGTTAGCATTCTGTATTCAGACTGGTTGTAACTACAGCTTACTTTGTAATGTGTCCACCTGCAGGACAAACTATCCTATTACTGCTCACTTTCCTAACCAGACTACTGTCAGCTTGATGGTGATCACGAGCTCAGGCCCTAGGTTAGTGTCCTTAAACTACATTTAGGGTTATTGCAGGTAGGATCACCAGCTACATGCAGATCTTTCATCCTGTCTCCCTTTGAGACAGTGTTCTAGATATGATTGGATCTTTTTCTCATAAGTCATCACTGAATGACATGCTTTTCTAAAGTTTGGCTTTTGTCCAGCGGCTGTGAAGAAACTAGAGAAGGTTTTTTGTCATGGGTCAACTGCAGTTTATGTTTCAGATCAGCATGGGGGAGAATATGACATGAAGTGACACAGAACACATTGCTTTCACAAGAAGCATGTGGTTCACAAAAAAAAATGTGCGGATCTATGGATGCATCCATATTGATATCCAAAGATGGTGTCTACACTGAAAACAGGCGACAGAATTATGTGAGACTAAGAAGACTATCGCATAAGACCATAAGAACAAACTTTAGCTTCCATTTTTTTCTACTTGTTATGTTAACTTAGTAATGAAATTGGAAAAGTTGCATTCAAAAAGTGTATATATTTATCCTTCACATGCTAAGTGGTAGACCTGCAATTTACATAATTTGCATGTGTTGTATATCAAAAAGCATTGCCATTACTCTTAAAATAACTAGCATGCCCCACACAGGCATACTCTGTGTCTCACATTTAGTTTGTTAAGATCTGGTCACCATATTTACATCCAGAGCAGCTCAAGCTTCTCTCTCTTAAAGATAACCTCTCAAAAAGCTGTAGGTGTTGTTATTTGACTTTGCATGCACCTGGGGATTGCCTGTACCTTCTCCCTCCAATGCTGCAAACAACAAGAATTTGTTCCAGTTTCCTGTTGGCAGTGACTAGTGTCAACTCTGCACGTCATCACCTGCACTTGCCAAAGGAATGTGCGTCTTATTTGTAGTGCTTTAAACTTCATCCCAGTTATGACTTAAGATAAAATCAGCATAACTGGTGACAGTTCTGATCAACATGTTTACTTCAGACATTAGAACGGACAACATTTTTTCCAAGTCTAACAGTGTTTCCTTCTTCAAATACGTAAAGTGCCAGACTCTACGTATTTGTGATTCGAGTGATATGACTGAGTTGGAAGATAACAGTATAGTACTGTATGTTAATGCAGAAAATTCAAATCTGGTGGTAAATTCGTAGCCTAGTTCTCTACACAAACACATCCTGATCTAGGACACTGTATGAGCATATTAAACAGATAACATTTAAAACCAGTTGGCCCACTGGTGTAGGTGCACGCAAAACAGTGGCTGTGGATGATAGATGTATATTCACTTCAGGGTGAGAAAGGCATTCACTGAGGCCTTTTGAATGTTCATAAGTGACATGTTAAGTTTATGGTGACTGTGTTAATGTGTGTTACGTGAGAATGTGAACCTGTGCTTTTTGGGGGTTTTTTTTTTAAGCTCCAGCTTCTTGTCAAGAGTTCACTGTGGTTGGAAAAAAAAAAAAAAACGAAAGAGCTTTATCAAATATGGTAAACCACTCTGCTCTCTAAAAGATAAATTATGCTATGCATGCAGTAACTTTCTATCTATGTGTTTGATGAAAGAGACGATGTCCTCCACGGAGACTGTATATTCAGTTTACATTAGACATTCTGTTCAAGCTTTAATGCCTTTAGCTAGGGCACTCACTGGCCATGTTATTAGGTACACTTGTGAGTACCAAGTTGGCCCCCTTTTTTCCTTCAGAACTGCCTTACGTCTTCGTGGCACAAATTTAGCAAGCTGCTTGAAACATTCCTCAGAGATTTTGGTCCATATTGACATGATAGCATCACACAGTTGATGAAGATTGGTCAGCTGTACATCCATGATGTGAATCTCCTGCTCCACCACATCCCAAAGGTCCTCTGTTGGATTGAGATATGGTGCCTGTTGAGGCCATTTGAGTACAATGAACTCACTGTCATATTCAAGAAATCAGTTTGACATGAATTGAGCTTTGTAACATAGTGCCTTATCCTGCTGGAAGCAGCCACCAGAAGATGGGTACACTGTGGACATAAAGGGATAAACATAGTCAGCAAAAATACTTCAGTAGACTGTGGAGTTTAAACAAAATTCCACTGGTACTAAGGGACCCAAAGTGTGGCAAGAAAATATCCCCTCAAGGTTTGTTGTGTTGTCCATTCAGAGATGCTCTTCTGCATACCTTGGTTGTAATGAGTGGTTATTTGAGTTACTGTTGCCTTCCTATCAGCTCGAAGCAGTCTGTGCATTCTCCTCTGACTTCTGACAGCAACAAGACATTTTCACCCAGAGAACTGCCCCTCCTAGATATTTTCTCTTTTTTAGACCATTCTCTGTAAACCCTAGAGATGGTTGTGTGGGGAAAATCCCTCAGCAGTTTCTGAAATAATCAGACCAGACCGTCTGGCACCAACAACCATGCCACATCACTTAAAATGACCTTTCATCCCCATTCTGATAATCTGTTTGAACTTAAGCAGGTCGTCTTGACTACATGCCTAATTGCACTGACTTGTTGCCATGTGATTGGCTGATTTCCATTAATCAACTATTGAACAAGTGTATTTAACAAAGTGGCTGATGACTGTATATGAATAGTACCACTCTCTCAATCCAAAACATGCAGAACAATATCATGGTCTTTAATATTACCATTGTTAAAAATAACAATCAAATAACAAAGAATCCAAGTGTTTAGAGTCCTTAATACTGACTCTAAACACTTTTTATAGATTTGTAGGAATCTGCTGCTCATCCTAGGGAATGGACCACTCAACCTGTATCCAGATGTCTTCAATTCTTTTAGACACCACTTTTGGCTTAGCTCTGCATTATGACTGGAAGCAGCACGAGCATCGTCCTGTGCAATCTGTGTGGAAATGAAAATTACAGATCCTCAGATGGTATAATTGCCTTTAATGGCACTGATAAGATCAATTGTGGATTTTACCCTCCCATGGGTGCTGACAAGTGTCACAGGGCCTTTTAATTAGGCCTGAAATCTTGTTGTCTCCTGTGCAGTGTTCAGCCAAAGCCAGGGCAAAACCTTTTCCTTGCAATACAACCATCTCCTTGCAAACTTGCATATTTATTTTTATCCTGGACAGTTTTTTGGAACCAGAGTCCTAAACTGGAGAATCATCTCCAAGTCTTCAACAATTTTTGAAGAGAAACACTCTTTTTTTTTTTTTTCTCCAAGTGTTATTAAACCAACCAATCATTTAAAATGGTTAGTTTCCTGGTGCGGACCTGCCTTTCAAGTGTAGTCCACAAATTTTCTGTAGGGTTGAGGTTAGAGCTTTGGGAAGACCATTCGAGAAGTTTAATGTTAGCTTGCTCTATTCATCTAAAACCAGTTTTGATGTGTGTTTGGGATCACTGTCCTGGTGGAACACCCAATTGCGTCCAAGTTTTAGCCATCTAGCTTTTGATTTCAGGTGAAGTTGAAGAATTTAGAGGTAGTCCTCCTCCTTCATTATTCCATCCACTTTGTGCAATGTACCAGTACCACTGGCAGCAAAACAGCCCCAGAGCATGATGCTGCCATCATGCTTAACAGTTGGTTCAGTGTTGTCAGGTTTGAAAGCCTCACCTTTACTCCTCCAAACATATCAAACATTGTCACTGTGGCCAAATAGCTTAATCTTAGTCTCATCTGACCATAAAACTTTTCTCCAGAAGACATTTGGCTTGTCCATGTGAGCAGCTGCAAATTTCAGTCAAGCTTGAAGGTGTCGATTTTGGAGCAGGGGCTTCTTTCTTGGTCGGCACCGTCTAAGTCCATGCCAATGCAAAACTGGCTTCACTGTGGACAGTAGCGCTGGTGTTCCAGAAGTTTCCAGTTCATGGAAAGCTTGAGCCTTGGTAGTTCCTGGGCTGTTCCTAAACATCCTAACCAATTTCAGTAACACTTTATAATATGGCCCGCGACTAAGGGCGTGATTACCCTGTAAGTACAGTGCAAGTAATTTTAAGTACAGCGTAATTTCATGGTAAATTTCCAGAAAAGCAAAGAATATTTCCCCATCTTGCATTGTAAGTACACTACTTTTCGGGGCGCGGCCCGTATTATGGAGTGACTTAACTTTGCCTTTTTACATTGTTATTTAATATTCATTATGTTGATGTGCATGATGGATTTTCTATTATTCAATTGTCCTTTTTAACTTATGTTGTACTTAAAATTACTTACAGTATAATGTGTGTCTCCTTTCCTGTAAAATACCTGGAAGTTAGGTATTTTACAAGTACACCCTATACTTACTGTGTAATTATTGTGTGTAATTATTAAGTGTGACCATCATAAGTATATATAAAATTCTGACCACAACTGTAAAAATCCATGAGTGGCATGTGTAGAAGTTTCATGTCCTCACAGTTTAAATGACAAGATCTTCACTTCCCTCACTGTGACCTGTGTGAGAACTTTAATGCTAATCCACAGGATTACCTGATGCACATCGATGAACCTGATATATCTCAGACCATTAGATAGCGGTGAACCAGCAGTGAACAAGAATGTGTAAATGTACCCATTCACACCTCGGGCTGTGATTCACAAGATATGGCTCTTTATCAGATGAAAGATTTCTGTGGAAGTTTACTGGATACAAATGGGACAATCCCAAGCTGCCAGAAAACAATGGATTTCTATTATAACTGTGTCTAGAAGATCTGTTATGATAACCCAAGTACTGTATGTAAGATTTTATTTAGCTATGTTGGTGTGGGTCAAGACACTGGGGCTATTGTAAGTGAATAGATTTAACATAACATTTTTCCTCCAACTTTTGTAATTAAAGCAAATTATTTTTAGTTAGTTTATTTTTTGTTTGCAAAGTACATGGACCATGGTTATTTTCACTTTGTTATGCAGATCTCCTCGCCCATCTAACAGTGTCTACCATCTGCACTCCAGTCTCATGTCTGTGTAGAGAGCCCAAGTCCTCTAGCATAAAAAATACAAAGTATTTCAAGCCTGATTCAGCGGTGGTGAATGTGTGCCAAACTCTGCAAATGCACTTAACAGTTGCATTTACTGTGAAATCCATGAGAACCTCTATCTTAATGAGCACTGTCAGTTTTACTGTGTCTGTATGGGCCAAAATAAATGTTCTTGTACCAAATTCACATGTCCAAGTGGAACAAGAAGTGGCTCCCAAGATGGCCACAGGGTGTGCCACACATTACAGGCTATTGAATGCACAGTCATGGCCATGGGTGGCAGGTACTTTAGGAGTTATGGTGGACAAGGCGGAGTCTTGCCCAATTCTTGTCATCTACCATGTTAGCTGAACCTCAGGGTCCACAGAATGAACTTATCATTGAAAAGTTTCATAAAACTAATAAAATGTAGGTAAATATTAAAACATTAATGTGCTTTGTTTTTAACTTTTTAATATTTGAATTTTCCAGAATTTACATCTAATATGCAATAACCTCTGCAGTATACTGCTTGCTTCTGTGGGATCATTTGGTGGTTGCTTTGTTTTCAGTACTGTGTAACTGACTTGTGTCCAATATTTCTAATAGGAGAAGAATTGTTTTGCAGTACACTTAGAGAGTACACGGGGTAAGAAGTGCTGTGAATATCATTAATCTTGAATCTTACAAGTGTATGTGTACATTTATTGTTTCATAAACCTGGTATGCCGTGCCAGTGCATGTACATCAAACAGGTCTGCACACATACTTCTGTTGTATTTGCTAAAACTGGCATTCTCTGTACAATAAAGTCAGCAGGTTGATGTATAAGACTAACTCGACTCTGTCAAGAAAACAAACCCTTTTTTTCTCCCATAGCACTCTTATGCCTGGAAGACTATGACGACATAATATGTGTTGCTGCATGCCGTGAGTCCTGCTTTATTTTATCTGATATATTCTGTCCCTGTTATGAGGGGTGTCAGTTAGGTTCTGGATACATGCAAAGTGAAAATGTCTGCATCAAAACTGAGCAATGTGATTTCTTCTGTGTACATGGCAATGAGATGAGTAGCCACACATTTACCTAAACCATGTATTTCCCTTTTATCACTTAATTATTATATGATTGTTCTAAATCAACTGAAAAGTAAATTAAGCATCTGGTGTGGAATCAAGATTGCACACTGTTTAATCTCTAGCCACAAATTCACATGTGACCACCTTCCAGGTCCAGCTATAAACACAGTTGTTGTCACGGCTGAGCTGTGCCATGCCTTAGTTTTTCCATGTGCTGTTAGTAACATGACTCAGTATTTCTGGCAAACACACATATGCCTCACCTGCACATGACATGACTAATTGCAAATCCTTTATTTTATCCTGTCTTGTTTGCTTGGTGTTTAAAAAACAATTGGGGAATGCACACAGTGACTCACTGTTTTCTGTATATCAGGGCGCAATCGTAGACTGAGGGATGCTCTAAGCAGTGTAACTGCTCTGCCATTGCCACTATGTGCTATGAGCCAGCTTGTTGCCCAGAGGGAGAGAGCTACACCCTTGAAAATACCTGGGGCTGTGCAAGGAAAGGGAGACATAGCTGGTTCTGCTGGATTGAGTGACATTTCTTCATAAGTTAACCGTTGTTGAGTCAGCTGCACTGTGCAGCACCGGTCCTACTTCATCACGTATCAAATTTCATGTGTCACTTTGTTTTTCTGATGAAGCTGTTTTGCAACCTTGTACACACCACAAAGGTAGTTTATTTTGCATCCTGTCATTTTTACCTAAAATGAGGAAAGCCCTCAACTCGTGTTTAAAATATCTTGCCTGCCTATGGAACTAAGCACAACAGTACTGCTTGTTAAAAATGATAAAAGATCATTTTTATCTCTTCCTCACAGGAACCTATAACATTTCATTTAAACTGATGTGTCACAAAAGATTGAATGAGTATTTCCATTTAATCCAACTTAAAATTTTTTTCACTTCTGTGACTGTAGAGTTTTTGCACTTTATCTCATAACTCATATTTGGTGAATCAATTTACTTTACTTTCCAGCAGTTTCATAAGTGCTGCCTGTCAGCAGGAGTTTTTTAGTCCAAATAATCATTTTCTTTTATTACACCTTTATTATTTCAGTTGATTTGGTACTTTTGATCACAACGGAAACACAGAAATTTCTACAACAGTGAGGATATTCAAGAAGGTCTTACGAGTGTCATTTCAAGAGCTTAAGCCAGTCTTGGAGGCTTACAATTTAAAGTGTGTGTGTGGGGGGCGGGGGCATAGCACCTTCTACTTCCTTGATGTCAATTGTTACTTGCTATGTAAAACTTCTGTATGAAATCAACCCATGACTACATTAACACCTCAAACTACTTATTATACTTTACACCCCAACTGCTGTTTCTGTCACAACATATATACTAAGTGTCATCAAATTTAGTTGCTTATGTGTGCAGTCTTTATTGCTGATCACTCTCTGCCTCCTAACAGTCATGTCCTACCATGTGAATATCCATCATCCTCCTGTGGAACAGCTTGGGATGGCACTCTGTGGAGACGTGAAAGTTCATGCCAGAGTTCATCCTGGCTGGTCCTTTGGGAGGATACACAAAATATCATAAATGTGAACCCCATGCACAAAGCATTCATTACTATTTGGATTCTTGTGGCCCTGATAAAGAAACATGTTGGTATGGTGCTCATCACATAATCACCTTTGACTTGTATGACTTTGATTTACACAGTACCTGTCAGTCTAGTTACTGGGTGAGCGTGGACAGAGGTGAGTACCATAATAGGTTGCAAACAAACGAGTAGAAAGGTTAACTTTGGAAAAAGTTTCTCTGCACTTCCTTTCAGATGGCTCCCCCTACAGGTTGACTGCATCAAAAGAAACATGCCCTGTCACTTCAGCCCCAATGCACTGGCTTTCTCATTATAGCCGCACACTTGCACTTGAACTTTATAAGGACATTGGCTTTGGAGTTTGTTTTTATCATGGAGGAAACAGTTGGCATTCATCTCTGCAGAAAATATGCTAATGCTACTTATGACCTGTGTGGTAACCTCAACTGTGCTCTTCATGACCTCATAGCAAACGGCACACTGAAGCATCTCCATCTTGACCATTTTAGAATGCTTTGAAGAAGTGGGCAGTGCAAGACTGTATAGGAGGAAGTTGTCTAAAGTGTTCATCTGAGCGTCTGGTCCGCTCCTCTGCCCCAGAGGCTTGCGGGAAAATTCTGGAAGTTAATGGACCATTCAAACACTGTCATGGCAAAGTGGACCCCTCCAGCTTTAACAAGCACTGCATCAGTGACCTGTGTCTTCATGGAGGTCTCCAGTCTGCACTGTCTCTCTCCCTGGCAGATTATTCTTCTGTCTGCTTTTCCCATAAGGCTACAGTTTATGCCTGGAGGAGTCCCAGATTCTGCTGTGAGTGTTAATGTGCTCCCAGCTCTGTTGTGCAATTGAATTGAATTAATATCCTCTACAATTTGTAACTGTGCTGTTTGTAGTTCAACATCATTGCACACCAAATGAAATATGGAGAGATTGCATATGCTTCTAAAAGCACATAAAGTTTCATTGTTTTCTGGATAAGTTGATATTGATATTGATCAGGACAGAAGAGGAAAAGAAAATTTTGTGCATTATTTGCACACAAATCAGATATATGCCTGTAGGCACCTGATGTAAAGTTAATTTTCTTGTGTATTTATGGCACATTGGAAATGTTTGTGTAAAGTAGATGTGCAGTGACTCATTGGTACTAAGGCCACAACCTTTTCAGATGCCTTTGAGCCACTAGATGGTACTAATGCATCACTGGTCAACCTTAACCTTTACAACATTTCCTGTCTTCCTGCCCTAAGTGACTGATGTTGCTGTGTACCTCTGCAGACCCATTCTGTCCCTCCTTTTCCAATAACAACATCAGTTCTGCCTCTACCTGTGCTGAATAAAATAATAGGGATGCTGCTAAACATTGGGGAGAGCTCCCTCTGCAAGGTAGGTTTAGTTCACAGTTCACACAACATCGCTGTCAGTCCAGAAAACTGTGGCTGCTTCCACTATGGAGAACACCTGAAGGTCGAACCGATGGTGTTTACATGGGAATATAGCTGTTTATGTCATGCTGCGGGACACATGGCATGCTAAAGTGTTTCGTTTGGAGACGATGGGGAGTGTAAGCTTATTAGGGCTGTTTTAGGTTGCCACTCCAAACCTAAAGCAGCACAGGGATGGATCCCAGTACACTGCGTTTAATGGAAAGCCATTTGAATTTCATGGTTCATGTACACTTGCAGCCACACTTTCTGCTTTTTTAGAAAGTACGTGTGCCTGTTTTGATAGGAGCACAGGTCAACCATAATCATGTAAGGCAGCTCTGTCTGCAACTTCATAAAATACATTCCAGCTTTTCCTTAAAAACATTAAGATAATTCAAGACAGTGACTCAGCTACCCTCAACATGATGCATTCATGTTCTTTAGCAAACAATTGATATTGTATATTTTAAAAGTGAGCTGAATTTATCTGACCCTTACATACTACCATACTACCCTACAGCTAATGGCCTTTGTGGAAACTATAAGAATTCTTTGGATAGTTTAAAGCCATGCTGTGATCTCTGATTTTAACATGTGTTGGGTCATGATAGTTGTGTGTTATGGACTCATATATGTGTCACTGTTGAGTCACTGTGATAGTACCATACTTTCATTTAACTAAACAAAAAAAAAAAAAAAAACGGGGGGAAAACATGTTAGTTCACTGACTTTAGATGACTCAACAAAATAAAAACAGTTTTAGGTTTAGTCTAAATGATAAAAACTAGATTAAAATGAACAAACCTACTCTGGAAGCTAGATTGAAGCCAAACTTAACTGAAACCAAAACTTGTAAATGAAATAATGATTAATAAAAACAAAAGAATAACAAAAATGAACTGTACCTGTCAAATCTGTCAGTCCTCTATGCCATAGTACACCTCTGTTGAGTACTGCAGCCTTTTCACCCAGTCCTAGAAGACCATTTTCCTCTCAACAATGTTTAGTGCACCCACAAAAAAATTCTGCACCCACCCACCTTGCACCCCCATTCTGCATGAGTGTGTAAGGGGAATTGGCTGACCTCTGAATGGACACCAAAAGCTGTGTTAAGTCTAACAGCCAGATGCATTGTTTTAATGACTAAAGACAAGGAACCATTTAAATTATTAAATGTAATAAAGTGTTATTGTTACTTTTTTAAGAGCTTATGAATTCCTCAATTCAGCTACTACAACCAGTGTGTCAATGTACTCCTCACTGTGTCATGAAATTAGCCAGACATTAGCTATTCATACACTAGTACTTGATATGAGCAAGGTTTGCAGTATTGAAATGAGGAGTTTTATTTGAACTATTGAACTGGTTTCTTTGGTGTTTTTATTTTCAGACCTTTGGTTGGCAAACCCTTTCAAAGCTGTACTGTTCACTGCACCTGTGGTTCTTGTTCTCAGTGAGTGGTACTTTTAACAGTTTTATAGCTTTTTTATACCTGTATTTTTCTCTAAGCTGAGGAAAAACACAGATCTGTATGATGAAAATATTATGAAAAAGAAAAATTTTACCTGTTCCGTGGTGTGTCTAACCGAGAGAACAGCCAAGGTGTGTACTTGGGCTGTGGAGATCTGCACTACCACCACACTAATGAGCTCAACAGAAACTTTGAGGGTACCAGTACCTATCTGCTTGGAGCCAACATGTGTTTACTGTTCAAACCAACTGGTCTATCAAATGGCTGCAGTAAATATAGTGAAGAATGCAATATAAATTCAAGTGAATTTAAGTTTCTGAACAAAAGAAAAAAAATGCTCAGGTACTTACTTGCAAATGAGTCCCCCTTCTTTTTTCCTGTTTATCTGTTGCATGGTAAGATCCAGATGTCTTACAGAAGGCAAAGTCCTACTGACAACTGATTTTGGTATACATGTACACTTTAAGTGGAGTTCATCACAATGGACCCACATTATGCCTGATTTTCCACTCCCACTTTTGGAGGTCATTCAGACTTACTATCTCTTTGATGGGGATGGTAACTGTTGAGCAAATATCAGAGATGATCTTTCCTGCAAATATTGTTTAAGGTTCCTTGTCATAGAAGGCTACATGCATTGCTGATGGATCAAATTAGACTGTTCATTCACTGTTACATCAATCCAGATTGTGGTTAATAAAAGATCATAAGGTCTCAAAAGTCTTGACCATGCCATATATTTCTGTGGTTGTCATGATTAGCTTCTTTAAAGAAGCTAGTCATGACAACCACAGGCAAAGTAACATTGAGTCATGTTGTAGAATATTACACAATATAGTCAAAACCTTTGTGTGACTATTGCAAAAAAATCTTTATATGAGACACCAGTAAATCATGTCAGATGCACATTGTCCACCAGACCACTGCAAGACTGGTGGGTCAGCTTGTCTTCCATTCTGTGAATTTATTGCTGTTGTCTGTATAAAAAAAAAAAAAAAAAAAAAATGTTATAAG
>VUQS01010988.1:35193-45346 GCA_015108495.1 Heterochromis multidens
TTTTTTGAATTGTTTTTTTTTTGTTTTTAAAAAAAAAAAAAAAAAAAAGACTGTGTTCAGGGCTGCTTCTATGACCATGTTTTTCATCAAGAGTCTAGAAGGCCATGTGCATTCAAATCCATGTGTCTATCTAGACTCCAGAGAAAAATATCAAAGTCTCAAGTTAAGTTTGTGGATCCCAGATAACTGTGGTCAGTTCTGTATGGGTGGAGTGATCCCCTTCAGTACCCCACAGGAACAGTGTGAACACAGTCATATCACAAAAGAGTGAAACAGCCTGGAAAACAATGGAATTATACTGTTGTCACTGAGTTACACAGTACAACCAAGGGGACAAACCCCTTCATTGTATGCTGCACTGCACGATCTGATATCATCATGTTGGTGTTGTTCCTGAATCAACAAAATTAATGTTGGTCCAGGTTCAACATTGCAAGTGACCAATCACATTGTAGTGATGTCATAGTTTTGCGACGTGGAAACACCATTACACACCACACACCAAACTGTAACCCTAACCCCATAACCCTAAACCTATTGCCCCATAACTCTAATCCTAACCACGGTGACAGCCTAACCCTGACCCTAACCGAGTGGCAGGTTTTTTTCCAAGTCGCAAAGCTATGATATCATAACAATGTGATTGGTCAGATGCAATATTGATCCTGGACAAACATTATAATGTTGATCCAGGAACAACACCAACATGAGGATATCAGATAGACCCCATAGCACTTTATGAATGTAGCTGGCTAAAAAGCTAGCCAGCATTAGCTGATGAATTAGCACTTCACCGTTTCATCCATAGAAGGTAACTTATACCTCCAAGCCAACATGGCAGCAGCCAAAATTCTAACGATGAGTCACAATGGCTATGTTCATCTTTTATATTGTGTATAGTTACATTTAATGGTCATAATTTTGACTTTAGGGATAGTTCTTACATATTCATTCAAGCTGAAACAAGCACTAAACTAATTAGAGTAACAACAATCAATATAATTATCTCTGATGCAACTTCTTACAAGAGGTTTTTTCATAGCCCTATCTTAACTCGCTCAGTCTCCAGTGGTGGTTTAAAAAAATGGCCCAGAAATGGTTTAAGTGAGCACTAAAATCCTAAAAATAACTGGCTTTGTGTAATTCTGATGTGTTGTGTTTTTGCTTCCTTGTCAGGCTGTAAGCCTGGTTTATGGTCACTGCATTGATTTGTCGCGCACCACCTGTCGCGTCACCACAGTCCCATCACCATTTAAACTGGCACTTGAGGCACGCTAGACTCAGTGCAGTGTTCTCCTGAATGATAGGTGTCACCTATCATTCAAGAGAAAACTCAGCATCAGTGCTGGTAGAAGTCAAAATAGAAAGCAAAGCAATTGTGGAGGGTTTTTTTTGTTTTGTTTTGTTTTTCAAATTTTTTTCCATAACATCTCACCTTTTCAAGGTGTTGCAGCATCTGCCTCTAAACTCTGGGAATCTCTGATCCTGCATTGACATAGCATTGAAATTCCAGTAAAGACCACCATGATTGTACACTCGTGCCGAATTTGCCTGTTCACAAAAATCGAGCGATGCACAACAAGCTGAAATGACACCAAAGCACAGCCCGCGCCAGCAGTTGTGACATCACTTTTGGTGCCAGCATAAACTAGGCTTTATAGGCCTTTCTCATAGTCTCACCAGTCAGGCCATGTAAATGCGTACAGCACACCTTCATCTCTCATGATTCTAACTGATATGGGATTACAGCTGATGGTGTATAACTCTGACACTCTAATAGAGATCCTCCCCTGTAGCTCTGCGGTCTCTGCTTTAGGTGGGTTTGCCAAAAGCAATACACACCAATATATACCCAATGAAAAGCTTGTCCAAAGTATATTAGTTTGTCCACAGTTCTCCTTCATGTCTGTATGAGGCACACAGTGTGGAGTGTTACTGAATACCAGCCACGTGCAGACTATGCATCAGTGTTAAGTCACATGACTTACTTATGGTTGTGTAGTAGATTCCTACTTATAAGGCTGGCACTGCTTAGCCTGCTCAGCGCTTTGCAATTCTGTCTGAAGAGCAACTGTCTTTCAGGAACCAATGTTTTCTATGCTGAGTAAATGGTTAATCATTCTTTTCCTCAGTTAAATATATTTTACCCCTGAACCTTGGCAGAAAAAAATTGGAGAGCATTTGAGGGCACTTTTGTTGATGTTCAGGCATTTATGAACATTTTATGCATGCAGCAGTCATGCAGACTGTATGAGGGAAAATAGCAATTGCCCATAATCATTATGACTTTAACAGTGGGAGTGACAAATATGGAACAGCACTATAAAACTGAATAACTTATTTGTAGATAGTCGATATCATTACATCACAGACAGGATACTTTTTGCCTTCTCATACCTTTATCTCTCATTTAACATTTCTTTTATGTCATCCTGGGATATCTACTACCACACTTGGTATAATTAGCTGAAACCTTCATTATTAAAATCAAAGTTAACAGTATTTTATAACCCTTTAAATATAATTAGAAATGATCCATTTTCACAAGATTTGTCCATTCCATATCTAACACTGTGAGCCTTGACCCTGTCTTAAAAAAGCTGTGCTAAGGAGATTGGTTGGTGGTAAGGGGCCTTTAGATGGCGCTTATGTATAAAACAAAAGCAATATTATGTGAATTAGAAAGAATTTTAAAAGAATTTCCCAAATATTAGATTAATACATTTATACTTAATTGTTTAATGTGATTTATACAGTATAAATCAGCTCAATAAGGCTGCTGAAGTAAGACTTTGATCTGTCTCACCCCTAGGTATGTCATAGTCTAAAAATAGTCACTATGAGCTCAGTGAGGTCCATTGTCCTGTTGTGTGTACTGAGCTGTTCTCTCCAGCAAACTGCAGCAGGAGAAGCAAGGAGGGCTGCCTGTGTTACACATGGCTACGCCCACAGTGATGGCCAATGTGTGCATGTTTCTGACTGTGGCTGCATGCATGAGGGGCAATATGACCCTTCTGGCCACTTCTACTCTCAGAAAAGCTGCCTAGAGTGTAACTGTAGAAGAGAAGTGGTCTGCAGGCCCCACAGAAAGTGATTCAGTAAAGAAAGGCCTTGCCTTGCGTTACGGGGTGTGCCAAGTCTTACACCGCTTTTGGTGGTGTTTTTCTGTTTTATGGTAGAGCTTGTACCTGTGTACTGTCAGCTCTCTTTTCTAAATCCATGCATAATTATGCCATTCCTGTCCTTTTAAAAAAAAAAAAGCTCAGAATGCCATTTTTACAGTAAGCATAATAGTATTTAGCTTTTTTCACTTTAAGTTTCTATTGACCCTTAAATTTGGGAAAATATAATAAGTACTACAGTATTTGTAAATTAAGGATACCAGGATTTTGTGAGCAGTTGTCACTAAATGATCTCTGTGCTTTCCAATAAACAGAGGAACACAGTCTGCCTTTTGACAATGGGGAACATAAATTATGCCATGTGTTTAGCAGGGGACTGATAATCTTCACACTATCTGAGGTCAAAATTGCCTTGTCCTCTACCCAGTACCTCAAGTTAAATGTCTCAGTCTCAGGCCTCTTCTGTGGAAACAGATGTGAAGACTTTCAGTTGAGAAATGGTCATCTTGGCAAAGGATTTGCAGAGTTCCTGTAGGGCAGGGCAGGATTTTATCCTGGGCAGCATTGAAATGACACTTGTGGGGGAGGGTAAGATGAATACAATGTATCTCCGCATGACATCAGTAGCAGTAGTTCTGAATTGTTTCATTGTTGTAGCCGTGGTGTGGAGCATGATATTTACACTATTATGTGCATCAGGGCCGTTTGTGCTGTGGCGCGTCAAATTACCTCAGCACTGGAAGCATATGGTACACCCAGCCAGGCTACAGGAATACAGATGAAACTGTGGTGAGAAAGCACTCTTTGCTATATGTGAATAATTTTGATTACTGTATAAACGAAGAGTATGATCCACTCTAAATCATTTATGTTTTCTACCACTAGCTCTACAGTGTCGTGACCACAGCAACTCTAGGGATTGTGTTGACCCCAGCTCCAGCTCATGACCTTCTCTGCTCTGGCTTGATTTTACAGCAGCAGATTTGCAGAAGGCTATGGAAATGTGTTTGATGTGGACTAGTGTGTAACCTAGTCAGTGTGGGTGTGTTCTTTGTGATATTTATTTAAGGAAAGTTTGATAGAAGTATTAAATGCTACGTAAATTCTCATGGGGATATGTTACCTGTAATCAAAGTTAAACACTTACATTTTTTTCACTTCTTGATAGCTAGATGAAAACCTGCATATTAAGAACTGTGCCCTGAGATGCTGTGCAGTCTTTGGGCAGCATAATGTGTAAGTGGGTGAGCTGCAGCCTGGTGCAGCAACATGCTTTGAGGACCTGTTATGACAGACTTGTTTGTGTACTTAGGGGCTGTTTCCATGTCACTACAATCACAGGGAAACAGCTGAGCTTGGAGCCTTAAAGCATGTAACTTTTGCTACATTTATGCCTTGTATAAATACTAAAATTGAGACTTTTGGAAATCCTTATGTCCCAGTTTTATTTTGAAAACTCAGGCATTGTGTTTTTGGCTGGACCAGCAGAAACAGAGACTTTTTAGAAGCAGTGACACAGACACCCACATTCTCTTTTTGGCTGGGTCACAAAAATTAAATTACAACTTTATATGTAGCTACACTCACATACCCTTTTGTGAATTCATTATAAATAATGCTCCTGGTATATGCTGCCATATTTGCTTTGTGATAACTTCAATCTGTGTTTTACACTATCAAGAGAAACGAAGTGTAGGCCCAGGCAAGGACAAATCAGTGGTTTTATTCTTTGTCATTGCTCTGTTTCTACAGCTATCAGTTTCCTGTTTTACAGACACACAGATGCCAAGCGTGCAAGAATGGCCGTGTGATAGAATGAGATTATTTCTAAAACTGTGCTAAAACTCTTGTCTGGATAGAGATGTTTTTCATTATAAAGCACAGTTTCTAAATTAAAAACTATTATTGTGGATGCTGTCTCATTTATCTGAAAATCTCACAGGAGCTCAGTGTGGAGTGGATCAGCTTGATCTCTTACCGTGTAGTGGCTGTGCTTGCAACTATGTTTCAAATTCTCCTACATGGCTCTTCAATTGGTCATACAATGGTAAAATGAATAGGTATTTATATAGCACCGTTCTACTCAATTTGAGCACCCAAAGCACTTTCTACTACAATTCTCATTCATCCAATCACTCACACACACCTGGATGCATCAGGGGCAACTCTGGGTTCAGTATCTTGCCCAGATGGACTGGGCTACCAACCTTCTGATTGGTAGACAACTCTCACTACCACCTGAGTCACAGCTGCCCCAAACAAGGCACAGTAAAAGTATTGCTCCATGGAGGATTTTGATATTAGTGAACGATCACTTATTTTGTGATGGGAACACATGCCAGCTCCAGCATCCATCAAAATGTTGACGTTCTGCACTCAACAGTCCCATGACTCCGACCACACCCATCTTCAAACACAATTTTTATTCTGATTATAGCTACACACCTGTAAAGTTTCGTGACTGCATGGTTATCACATGAAACCTGTCCACAGACATATAAACAACTGTCACTGTATTCAACACCGCCTCTGGGTAGTTCTTGTTATAGTCGGTGCCTCCAGAAACACATCTGCTATGATAATATGCAAATCATCATAGCAAAGGTCAAATTTGACCTGAATCCATTGAGATGGATTTTAGATCCATCAGTGTGGGTCAAATCAAGGAAAATTTTGCTTTCAGGGAACCATGAAACTGTGAAACTGTGGTGTCTGTGTGTATTTTTTATGGGACAGTGGTGACAGAGTTCAAGGGGGACTTTGACACTGGCACAACTGTCTTTGTTCCCACAATATTAACCCAGGTTCCCGCACAGACAGAGACCTGCTGGTCTGCTGGTCATGGTCAATCTCAAAACAGTGTAGTAAAACAGTATAGGAGTTATCATACCGTTGCTTTAAACGCACAAACTTTTTTGCAATAAGCAATTTTTTATGTTTTTTGATCTAAGTGTCATGTTAATATTGAATTAATATTGATAGTTATAAATGGCAGTTATGAGGATTTCTTTATGATATAGCAATGAGGACAGTTTTCTCCCAATAGTTACAGAAAGTTCTTGCTATTTTCAATTTCAATAACATATATTTAAATTATTAGGGCTGTTGTGTTTTCATGTGTTAGGTTAAATGGGACATGATATTGTGCGATAGGAGATGTTTTTCTCAAAAAATGAGTGTTACCTAAAAAAGACACTCTCACTGCTCTCTGAAGCATTAATTAAAGATGAATCATCCATTTATTAATGTCAGACAGGTCATTAAGATATTCTAAATAGATCTATAGTTCAAAATTCAGTATAGACACTTATCATGAGAGAACTCTTGGACAGGTCAAAACTGACCACATTTTGAAGGCATGAAACATGAACAGTATGTAAGGGTTAAAAGAAATGACTGTTGCAGCCCAAAGTTGAATCCAGTCCTCACCTTTTGCTATCAGGATTGCTCCAATCATTTGGTGTAAAACCAGGATTAATCAGAGGTCACGGTGACTGCAGTATCTGTGGAAATCTTAAATACATCAATTCTCAGTTCAGTCAAATCATGGTTTCTTCATGACTTTCCAAACTGGTAGGTTATTTTTTCCATGACAATCATATTGTATTACCTACTTAGTATATACAATACACTTTTTTAAAAAATCAGTAATTAATTTTCACAGTAGCTTTACTGGATGCCCTTTGCGCTGAATGTCTGCTAAAAAAAAATTTGCAGCCTGTCGTAATCTAATATTGACCTAATATTGGAAGGACAGTTACCGGTTGAGCCCATATACCTTTATTAAAATAAAACCATCTGTCACTAGTGTTGAAGCAGGTCTCATGAAAAAGAAAAAATAATAATGAGGCGCACCTATAACCAGTCCAACAATATGTGTATAATAACAAAACAAGGCTTTCTGTGACCCTGCCCAAGACCTCCTGATCGCCAATTAAATATTTGAGTATTTGAATTTTTTAAGCAAACTCTAATGCAAACTTTTGAGCTCCAAGCTATATTTACTTTTGCTCTATCACAAATGATTGTTGCACCCTTCGCTGCCTACTGTTATTCTTTGGGTGACACACAAAACCAACAGAAACCTCCCATTTCACCAAACTATATCCATATTACAGTAATGTTAGTTTAATAATTGTTGACTCAGTTCCATGGGATCATCCACCCAATATGCAAGCTTTAGAAATAACACATCATTCATGAACAAAGTGCATTACAGTACACAATGTCATGGACAGAAGCAGTGTGGACAGGTTTAGAAAGTCTCATTTGAGAAAGGAAGAAAAAGAGAAAAAAATATTCTTAACTGCTTATCTTAACAAAATACTGTATACAGTGCCATGAAAAAGTATTTGCCCCCTTCCTGATTTCTTAGTTTTCTGCATACACAAACTTACATGTTTCAGATCATCAAACAACTTTTAATATTAGACAAAGATAACCTGAGTAAATTAAAAAATACAGTTTTTAAAGGATGACTTTATTTATTTAGGGAAAAAAAGCTATCCAAACCTACCTGGCCCTCTGTAAAAAATTAATTGTAATAATTTCACTAGCCAAACCCAGGCCTGATTACTGCCAGATCTGTTGAATCAATAAATTGCTTAAACAGAACCTGTCTGACAAAGTAAAGTAGGCTAAAAGATCTCAAAAAGCAACACATCATGTCACGATCTAAAGAAACTCAAGAACAGCTGAGAAACAAAGTCATTGACATCTATCAGTCTGGAAAGGGTTACAAAGCCATTTCTAAGGCTTTGGGACTCCAGTGAACCACGGTGAGAGCCATTATCCACACATGGAGAAAACTTGGAACAGTGGTGAACCTTCCCAGGAATGGCCAGCCTACCAAAATTACTCCAAGAGCTCATCGATGACTCATCCAGGAGGTCACAAAAGAACCCAGAACAGCATCTAAAGAACTGCAGGCCTCACTTGTCTCAGTTAATGTCAGAGTTCATGATTCAACAATAAGAAAGAGATTGGGCGAAAATAGCATCTATGGGAGAGTTCCAAGGAGAAAACCACTGCTGACCAAAAAGAACACAAAGGCTCGTCTCACATTTGCCAAAAAACATCTTTATGATCTCCAAGACTTTTGGGAAAATATTCTGTGGATTAACAAGACAAAAGCTGAACTTTTTGGAAGGTTTGAGTCCCGTTACATCTGGTATCAAACTAACACAGCATTTCATCAAAAGAACCTCATACCAACAGTCAAACATGGTGGTGGTAGTGTGATGGTCTGCAGCTGCTTTGCTGCTTCAGGACCTGGACGACTTGCCATAATTAATAGAACCCTGAATTCTGCTCTCTACAACAAAATCCTGAAGGAGAATGTCCGGCCATCACTTGGTTCCCTGAAGCCCAAGCACACTTTGGTTATGCAGGGGGACAATGATACGAAACACACCAGCAAGTCCACCTCTGAATGGCTCAGAAAAAACAAAATGAAGGTTTTGGAGTGGCCTGGTCAAAGTCCGGACTCAAATCTGATTGAGATGGTTTGGCTTGACCTTAAACAAGACTTTCAGTCTAGAAAATCCTCCAATGTGGATGAATTAAAACAATTCTGCAAAGAAGAACGGGCCAAAATTCCTCCACAGTGATGTGAAAGACTTATTGTTAGTTATCACAAACACTTTATTGCAGTTCTTGCTGCAAAGGGGGGCATAACAGTTATTAGGTTTAGCGGGCAACTACATTTTCACACAGGGCCAGGAAAGTTTGGATAACTTTTTTCCCTTAATTAATGAAATCATCATTTAAAAACTGCATTTTGTAGGTTATCTTATTACAGGTTATCTTTGTCTAATATGAAAATTTGTTTGATGATCTGAAACATTTGTGTGAGAAAAAACTAATGAGAAGGGGGCAAATACTTTTTCATAGCACTGTATGTTCTGACTAAAGCAGTATTTGGAAACCATGCTGCTGCTGATGATGATGATAATTTACAGAGCTTCTCAAAAACTGAGTAAAAAATAAAAAATAAAAAAGCAACTTTAACATGACAATACGGAAATAAAATATTATATAAACATTGTCTATATTTTTGTATTGTTCAAAGTTATCCTATTATCAAATCAGACTAATTGATGTCTGAGTAACTTTGAAGATAAGCTGTGATTTTGACCTTATCAGGTTCATGCCTTGCCCAGTCTACAATAGATTGTATTGTTTGGTTACACCAGAATATACAACTGAATATCGGCTAATAATCAAATTAATGTATGTCTGTCTTAACCTATATCTGGTTTTGGATATCCACTGTCATTAGATTTTATTATGATGAAAAAATCCAAAATGGGCTCAAACCTTTTGGATATTTTATGTTTTATTATTTATGTAAGATAAAATGAGAGTAAGCTTTCCAAGAGAAAAAAAACTTTTAGTCATCTTTTCCACAAATCTACAAATTTATTTTGCATCAATAAAAATTATTAATAAGATCATCTAAGGATTCTTAACATACACCAAAGTGTGTTTACGCAATAAAACATAAATGATTCCTCCCATACATGGTCCTATAGTTTGTATTAGACTTCACACCCATATCAACAAACAACAGGACCTACAAGTCAGTGCCAGGTTCTGCCTAAATTTGTTTTAGAGGAAGGGTATTGTTTTTATAGAGTTCTACCTGCTGAGCTTTGACGTTTTTTTATTGGTTGTTGCTTTTGCCCATTAGTCTATAAAAGGATAGAGGTGTAAAACATATCATCCCACATATAGCTCTAAGCAGGTAAGCACTAATCTGTTTGACATTCAGAGGGATGTTTAGCCAGGATACATTTACATCAATTAAAAAATATAACTCTGAAACCTTTCTGCAATTAAAACAAAAATTTATTTCCTTCAGCCATGGGGGCTCTGTTGCTACTTTGTGCTTTGGCAGCTTTACTCAGCTGTAAGTATATTTTGTCATACTCTTTTTTTTTTTTTTTTCATGTACTATCACTTGAATATATTTGTTCTTTTTTCTCCTGAATTTACTACAATTTTTGAAAAAAATATAAAAATATATATTT